>WKFP01015039.1:408075-442397 GCA_011057875.1 Pterocles orientalis
CCCGGCCCCCCCCCCACCCCAAAGCTTGTGAGCCTTGCATGCACATCAGACCCTTGCAGGACCTCTGTAATGTTCCTGGCATCTCGACCCAACCTTGGTTCTTTTGTGCTTGACTCCCTGACTCTTATTGTTGTTGAAAAAGAGAGAAACAAAGTTACATACATGTGGCTGAAGTGCAACCATGATGCCTGAAAAGGATATTTATGCATATTTCTCCTGATTTCATCCCTCTCTCCTTTATCCAACAGAAAAACCCTTTTGTTCCATATGGATGAAAGAGAGACAGCAGCCGAAAGGATATTTTTCAGCCTGATATTTCTTTCCAAACTGCCTGTGCTGTATTCACAAATCTTCTAGTGATGTTCAAACATGTCCATGCTCAAACATGTCCATGAGGCTTTGAGCAACCTGGGCTAGTGGAAGGTGTCCGTGCCCACGGCACGGGCATTGGAACTAGATGATCTTTAAGATCCCTTCCAACCTAAACGTTCTATGATTCTATGATTCTATGAAACACAATGTTTTCCTATTTACTAAACCCTCGCATAGTCTCAGGTGATAGTCAAAATGCACAATTCTGTTCTGGGTATTTTTACAGATCTTCAAATCAGGATTTATTTTCCCCTAGTCTTCTAACCTTTGTCTTTCCTCTAGCACGCACTCTGATGTAAGGTCATACTATTTTCATTCAAAAGAAAGGAAGTGATGAAGCAATTAAATGAAGATGAAGGCCATACTGGAAGTCTGGCAGGAGACAGAGCTGAACCTGGGTCTCCTGTTCTAACTTTTGGCTCATTGCTCCTCTATATTGTTTAATGTTTAAGCTAAATATATCACAGGCTTCCTCTGAGTGTAGTTGTTCATCTTCTTGCTCACCTTTTCAAGACATTAATGCACATTCAGCTCGTGTATAAAGTTTGTTGAAATCTTTCCATGTTGGATTTTAAAAATACCAAAACTACTGTTACTTTCACATCAATTTTCCATCAATTCTGTGAAGTTTCTTTAAGATTAATACAGCAGTCTCGACTTGTACCCTTGTCAGTATAATGAAAATAGATAGAGATGTCCTCTGCAGATGTGGAAGTTGACAGCCATTTCTAAATTTTCAAGAAAGCTTTCAAGAGCTACTTATTTATTCTGTACACATCTTTGCAAGATTTTGCCAGCTGTTCTATTCTGGTCAAAGGCCTATTCATCATCTAACCTTTCCTTATTAATTTCCTTTTCTATTATATCAATAGAGTGCAGCTTCAGCTCTAATTAGATAAGTGCTAATAAATAAAAAATGTGTACTTTCACATTTATTGAAGATGAACATTTACATTACAGTCAATATTTCAGCCTTACAGCTTACATTGACTGTATTCTTGTGGTCACATAACTGATAATCTTTCACTCACTAACATAATTCATCCCCCAAAAAGTACAATACATTCAGAATGTTATTAAAGTATAATGGGGGAAGACAAGAATAGACACAAAGTGTATCTATCTAAAATAATTGAATGACTAATAATGAATAATATTCACAATATGAAACAGAAGTAGGCCGTAAGACATTGTACTAGACTTGTTACAACATTTCTTATTCCTTATAATAAATCTTAGGCTGGGCGCCACATAGGAAATGTGAAAGAAACTGTATAGCATGATGTTCTCAAAGAAGTCTACCTACATACTACACAGTATCCCGTGCGCTCCCCAGGACCTATGCAGGCAGGTGACTTTTAACAGACAAATGGAGAGAAGCTAGAGTGCCCTTAGGGTTCTTCCAACATTGGGAACTGCAACAAAAGGTTTGCACCACCTGATCAGGCAAATAAGACTTAAATAAGACATCAGTCTTATTTAGAGCTGAGCCTATTTCCAGGTCCAGATGAACAATTCATTCCTGCTCATCCTGCTGATCAGAGCAGGACTGGTACTGTCAGCTTTTAAGGGATATTCATGAGACATCAGTCATGGGAGAGAGCCGGAATGTTTTCATTGTCACCAAATGCAAGTGGAAGTTAGATTTTCTTCCCTCCATTTCCAGAAATGCTCAGACCAGCCAGACTACAGCTTGACTGTCCCTTAGGTATTCATTCCTCAGAGGGTGATATTTGCTAGCAAACCACTATGCAAACAGACTTGAAAGACCATTAAACATCAGGGGTTTGTTAAAGTCACCATTCCTGTGATCAAGTGCTGAAAATGTTGATAACAGGTCTGAAAATATAAGAAAGTTTAAGATCAACTTGTCATGGAAAAACATTGTCAGGGGTTGTATCACGCGCAGTGTAGTTCTGTTCCAGGTGATACTCAATTCACACTGTCTTTAGTCAAGAGTTACTTCGGTGCAGAAAGAAGTATAGATTAAAAAGAGTTAGAGTGCTGAAGCACTTGCAGATTCATATAGTGGAAATTTGGGCAGGTAACTTTTATGCAGAATAAATTCAGATGATAGCTTTGGAAGTACACAAGCCATGAAAATGGTATTTGTACAAGAAATCCATAGAAAATTAATAGTCCATATGTTGGAAAGTTCACATTATTCACATCTATGTTGAAAAAAGTGTTCATGAAATGCTGGTTATAAAATCAATGAAGAATAAAATAATTTATGATTTCCTTATCTTCCCACTTCATTGCCCTAGCATCTAAGCAAGTTGGAAACACAAAACAAAAGAAATGTTTCTGCAACTAAAAGAAAATCAGAAACTTACTAACTGATAATAAAGGACTAAGAATATATGCTCTTTCACACAGAACATGCGCTCTTTATCAGTTGATAAGACACTACTGTAGTTCTAGTTTTATTCAAAACCATTGAAAATATTCTCTCCAGTCACTGTGAGAATAAAAGGTAATATTTCTACATTTATTGTAGCAGAAAAAATTGTTTCTTCCAATTAAAAGAATGAAAGACACAAAAGAAGAGGAAAGATTGAAAGCAAAAACAGATATGAAGTCCTGACTGTAGTTGAAAATGAGAGAATCTTTTCCAAAACTAAATTCAGAGATTTAGCAAACTTCATGTAGAGAACATTCATTAAAGACCTAAGTAAGTGCATCTACTTTTTGAAGACTTAGAGTCATTCAGTTAGACAAAGTGAAATTATTATCAACAAAAGCTTAAAGATAAGGATTGTGTTAGTAGCAATAGCAACAATAGTGATTTTAAAGGTATTGACTTAACATATTTAATGAGTCCACAAATGTAAAAGAATTTACAGTAAATGCAAAAAGAGGAATAAAAATAGGACTGAGATAGAGAAAAAAAGTAATAGGATATCTTCAAGAATTTAAGTGTAGAGAATATATCCTGTAAAATCACGAACACGTTAGCTGAGGTTTCATTCACGCTTACTTGAAACAGTGGATCTGTGGGAAGGCTGTTTTCACTTTTATATTCCTTAGGGACAGCTGACAAAAGTCGTTTTAGTGAGGAAACTATTGAGACAACTGTTATAATAACATGTACTTTCAAAAGTACACTGAAGTTTCTAAAGTTTACAATACTGTTCTGCAAAATCGCAGAATTCAAGGCAGTGTGCAGTTCTTTGTGAAGTGCTCTAAGCCTGAAGATTTTAACACCTCCATTACTCTGTTTGCAAAATACACAGAACATTCTGTTTTAAAGTGCATTGATGTTGCATCTCACGTTTAATTTGTATTTACTAAAATAAAGCACACTCTAAAAGAGAAGGTAGGTACCTTTGGTATCGCTTACATTCAAAGATGAGAACTGAGAGGAGAAAGAGGAACACGGTGTACAACTAGGACTTCACAGGCTCTTGTAAACACTCAGTTTTTAAGCACACTTTACACATTTTTGTTTGTTTTATACATATTCTTTTGCAAAATATCTGTGGGTTTTTCTGTTTGGTTGGGTTTTTTTCAGATTAGAGATTGATCCCCATATTACATCACGAACTACAGGCTGTTCACCAGGTATCTGAGTAGTGCAGGGTGGCAGGAGGATCTAGGGGGTTTTCTAGGGACTTACTAACACGCCATTTTATTTAACTTTTCCTTTCTAATTCCAAACACAAGGACCTAATATTAATCATAACCATTTGTTACGTCATATATGACTACATAACCAGGAATTCAGACTTCTGCATTAGTTTTTCAGACATCCTACAGGACAAGAGGAAATGTCTCCCTTCCTGACTATTCACATAAAGACAGAAAAGCAAGGAGAGGTGGAATTGGCTGCAAATGAGATTGCTGGACTAGAAAACAGACACACATTAACATTATAAGGTGTTTTTTGTTGCTAGTTAAATAATTTCCCCTGGAAAACAGCTGCATCTTCCAGTGGGATACAGTTGACATTGGAATTGCTCCAATGCAACCAATGTACATCTATTTTCAAGAGAAGATGCAATCCATATCTGTCTACCTGGGCATTTTCAGGGAAATAAGGAACATCTGGAAGGTGAAATTGTGATCACATTTGAGAAATGCCAAGAAAAGCTTAATGGAAGAATAAGAGGGAAAGTGGCTGAGTCTGCAGATACAGGGAATCAAGGGTTACACCTTGATGGTATGTGTAAATAAACATTATGTTGCATTCAACATTCCTTAGAGCGGCTCAGAGCCACAGAGAGAACAGACACGGGTTAGCTGAAATTTTACACAACGTTTACAATATCTAAGGAAAGGTCATATTGTGAAAGGAATCATTGGCACTAGGCCTGCAAAGATAACTTGTCTAGTTTTAATTTAGGCACCTATATTCCCGAGTCTGAAGTCTTATTGTTAAAACTCATTAAAGATGAACATTTATTTAAAGACCAATTTCTGATAGGGTGAAAAATTCTTTCAGAACATGAAGATTTCTGAGACTCAAGAATAGACTCAAAATCACTGTAAGTATAAAAACTGAGTCCTATTGCTGCCTGTCCTGTGTGGAGCAGCAGTCATTTGAGACAGCAGAACTAAGGAGCTAACAGATGGGATGACTAGGGGAGGACCAAAGGTGGGAAAGGGGAGGAACAAAGGTGGGTTGGAAAGGTGTGTGCTTATGGGGAGTACAGGCTCTGCTGCCCTCCTCCCTGCACCTGGGAACGTGGGACCAACGCTGCCTTCTAGCACTGGAAGGAGACTCGTCCCACTGCAAATGTCTCTGGCAAGGGACAGTGAGGAAGCTTGTAGATCCCTAAGCCCACCAGATCTGGCCATTTTCAGCAAAGTGGAAAATGGAGTAATGTCTCTTCTTCTTGTTTGTATTGCTCCTGCAAAAAAACCCAGTCAGCAAACAGAAGATATGATTTACGTACCCAAATAGCATAGGTAAGCACTAAAAATATTCTTAAGATTTGAGTTGTATAGTTTAATATTTATTTTACTAGAACATTAAAGCTTAAAATTATTACCAAGAGGACTTTATTCTCTAAAATATTAAGGAAATCAAATAATCTTTGCAAGCTAAAATTATTGTAAAATTCTAGTGTAAAGACTCTTTCTTGCTACATGAAATGATTAGTCCAATGCAGCCCTGACCTCTAGGCACTGCCACAGTAAATAAAGAAAAAAAAATAGAACCAGTATCACTTTATAGTTCTGGCAGCCTCTGCAGATGTGTTGTTATTTCTGGTTTTCTATGCTTAGCATGACACACTGAAAAGCAGATAGCAACCATGTTGTGAAACCAACTTAGTCTTTTGTATCTCTTTTGTGAAACTGCATTTAGCACTGCACAGTGTGAAATGCATTAGCCTATACTGGGAGACAAATGAAATGATGGCAAATATATTCGTAAAAGAAACTTCCTGCTAATGAGTTTTTTAAGACAAAAATTTAGCCTTCATCATTGTTTTGCCTGCATAGTTGAAATCATCTTAATTAATTAACTCAGGCAAAACTGCTCAATGCCCCCCACACACCCTAATGCACTAATATCTGCATTTGCACATTTAATTCATATTTAATTTCAAATGTGTACTGAAGCCTCATCAATATTTGTAGACAACCCTGCAAAGCAAAAGACTTTCCTGAAATTGCATTCTCTCGTATTTGTAGCTGGTTTCTCCGTAATTTCCAAAATTACTAAATTCCTTTCCAAAGTTACTAACTTCTTTGCAGAACAGCAGCCACCTAACGAAGGTTCCCTTTATGATCTTCACTAAAAGAAAACAACAGCAAACCATGAGAAACCTCTGGTTCAATAGCAACTTGCACACAAAATTTAATAAAGTTGTGCTGCAAAATCTATGGATTTCTTGCTTGTGATAAATGCAGGGAATAGGCAGAGGGCCCTGCTGCACTCGTTTCTGGAAGGGGAAGGGAGAGAGGGTAGGCTGGGAAAGAAGAGTTTTGTCTGTTACTGATTTAGACATTTGTAATTTCCTCTGGTCTATCAACAGTAGAACACAGCAGCACATTCTCCAGAGCATTTCATGTGACTTTTATGTAATCAATACAAAATTACAATGTCTAGAACAAGAGATGCGTTTTAAGATAAATGTACCTCACATGGTTTACTTCTGCTTGGGCATCTGATAACAGGGCTACTCTTGCTGTGAAAAAAAAATGCTTGTATTTAGTTCTGAGCTGGTATGCCTCTTACCAAACTGACAACTTTATCAAATACATTTACAGATTAAAAAAAATAATTACAAAAAGCCTTTGGAGCCTTTCCTTTTTTTGAAGCAAGGCAAAACCTTGTACCCTCAGAGTTCACTCTCTACTACTAGAATAACATCTTCATCAACTTTACAGGTTATGACACAAATTAAGAGCAGAGTATGTAGCATTTCTGCTCCAAGTGACAGGATGTAGTCAGCCACATAGTCATGTAGCTGTCCCAAGCAGACAGGGGTCACATTCAACATCTATCATGGATCTTTTTCTATAATTGGTGTCATAATAATAGTCCTGGTAAACCAAACTGAAACAAAACAACAGTAAATATTTAAAGGGGTGAGTCTAACTTTGGATATCTCCTAGTGAAATGATCACATTTTTTAGTCTTATAATGAATGGTGATTTGAAAAAGTCTCTAAGAATAAGAGGATTTGAAGTTTTCCCTTAAAAAAAAGAAAAGAAATTGAAATTATACTAAAGACATGTTATGATTACAGTTTAAATATTGAGCCTATAAAACTATGAAATATATATAGCCTGAACTGTATCATGTACATGTGATATGACCTCTTAGGAATATTAAGCTGCATCCTGGATTGCTCATGTACCAATTCAGTCGATTTTAATAGGAGTTACACAGGTAGACCTGAAGCCAAAATTGAGGTCCTGTCTGTTCTAGGATGAAAAGGTCAAAGCAAAATGAGGATCTTAACATTCAACAAATGTATTAAATTGTGGCTCTAAAACCAGTAAAATAGTTACCAGAAAACTATATTTATGCTAATTGTATCAATCGTGGATAACCTCTTTCAAAGATTGAAACGAGATTCAGCCTTCCTGACAGGCATAGACAACCACACCTTAAATCTACCTAATGGAATATAGGGGGAAAAAAAGAGTTCACTTACATACAAAAGAAGGCTACAAAGGCTTAGATTCATTGTGCCTTTGACAATTTGACTCCAGGCAAAGGTACAGAGATACTTTTGAAGCTCTGAGGACATAAGCATGTACAGGGAGTAGCAGGTCTTTACTCATTACATGTTTGTAAAGGATTTTTTTTAAACTATCTTTGAAGATAGAAAGAGGAGACTTATCCAGTGAGAAAGCTTTTCTGTGCCTGGCATTTTATGTTTTCCTTTCTTGTGATAAATTTATTCACATGGCACCAAGCAGAACTTTTAGGCCAGAGACAAGTTCATACTGTGCTATAGGACTGAGTCTAAAAAAAGCCCAAATCAGCCACAGGACTCAAGTGAGGCTTATTCAGGACTTAAAGCCACAGCTTTTTTGTTCTAAGGGCAAAACCAAGCACTGACCATGATTTTCAGCAACTGAACTGACTTGACTTAAGCTACAACATAGGTGTGTTTTAGCATATGAGGCAGTTTGGGATGAAAAAAAAACAACAGTATCTTCTACAGCTTTTTTGTTTAGCCTCCTGTACATTACATGATCTGTTTTGTTAGCTCAGTTCTTTTCCTCAAAATCTAAGGAGTCTGGAGGATAATGTAGCTGCTTACTGTGTGCTTTACCATATTCTTCTGACTATGTTTTGCATTTAGAGAAGGGAGTAGAGTTATATCCCTTGCATAATACCTGCAGTATTACATAACAGATCTTGGAAGAGGAGAGAGAAGAGAAAGAGAAAAAGGAAAACTGTTACAGAGCAAAAAAAGTATCAGAGGCTATGAAGAAGAGGGCAGAATGTGGGACAGGACAAGATGTGTTGGCAGTGTCATCTGGTATTTCTACTGCTGCCTACTGGTGTCACTATCTCTACCATTAGTCAAATATTTGGTAGCCATGTATTTGCTTCATACTTCCTGAAATAGACTTAATTACATAAATTAGCTGTGCTGCAGGCACATATTAGGAATAAAACTAGAAGGTAAATCTTGCTGGTCCCTTTTGGCCACATACTGCTTAAACACATTCCCATTCAGGGAATCTAAAGTTTGAATGGTCATGTCCCAATGCACCAAAGCAAGATTCGTATAAAGACACAAGGCAAAGGCTAAAATACGAAATAACAATACTTTCCAATAAAAATGTTTACAGTTGACAAAAGATTACGGGTAAGAAGTATAGCTAGTTGTCCATAGCTTTAAATTTAGTCTTTAGATGCAGTGACTTTACAGTTCGATCCACTTATCTGCTTCGTGTTCCTTGTTACCAGTCTGATCTGCCAATGTAAAACAGGAAGGATATTAAGCATGCATTTCTCTGTGAAGTTCTCTTTGACCATACCTCTGAATTGGTTTTAAATAGCGTGAAAGCACTGTAGAAAAAAATATTGTTGCTGTTTTAAACCTATCTATACGTCTTCAACTACTTAAGACTTTTCAATATCAGTGTTTAATAATTCTCCTTTTTAAGCCACACTCAAATTGTACTGCAGTGAGAGAAAGCAAAGAATACAATTGTTGGTGCTTTTTGAATCACAAACTGATGTTTTTCTTTAAATGCTTTAAAAAATTGAATATGAAATTAAGAAAACCTGTGCTAAGGACTATGGTTTAACATTACTTTCTATTCAAATCACTTGCATTTAAACAAAAATCTATGATCAAGCTATTAGAGCTGTGAAGAAAGTTAAAGAAATCACTGAGGTGTTGGAAATCACTGGCTAAGTAGATGAAGTCAAATTAAGGAAGACTTTTTTTGAGAGTATAACCTGTCCGCAAGTGCAAAGAATATGTTCTTAATTTCAATTTATTTTACTATTTGAACTCAGTTATTATCTTCTTCTATGTCAAGAATTAATTAGGATTTTTTTTAAATAGAAAACATGTTTTTTTTTCTCTAACTTTTGAATTAACATTACACAGAAGAAAATGAGCTCTGTCAGTTATATATTCTTGTAGGATGCTGTGGCCAGAAACCAAATTACAAATAGTATTATATTTATTTAGTAAATCACTTAGCTTATCAAAACACGTTCTATTTAAAATTGATTTTTCCTATATATCAAATACATTTACAGTGCAAAAACAGTTTTAAAATGCTGGGTTCGTACCATTTTAATTGAATTCCAATTTCCATCCTAATGAAGCTTGACAGAAATCACAAGTAAAAGTGAAATAATTATCTAGTAAAAAAGAAATGCACCATTTACCATTCTCTATCATAAAAACCCACCATGTAAGAACTAAGAATCTGGATAAATGGCTGCTGAGCTACAGAATTGTTTAATAGACAGACATTTAGGTTATCTTTCTCTCTAAGAGTAAAAGGCACAAATTTAGTGAGAAAGGCACAATATTAGACACCAGCCAACAGGAATCAGTGTCTCTTTTCCATTCTTTTGTGAAAAAGAATGACAGACATATGCAAAAAAAGATTAAAATTGCTGTTTTGAAATCCAAGATTCTTATTTGCTGATTAAAATCATGATTAAAATTGGTGATTTAAAAGGTTTTTCAGTCATTTTGCTTTCACAGAATCACAGAATCACAGAATCACAGAATGTTAGGGATTGGAAGGGACCTCGAAAGATCATCTAGTCCAATCCCCCTGCCGGAGCAGGAACACCTAGATCAGATCACACAGGAACGCATCCAGGCGGGCTTTGAATGTCTCCAGAGAAGGAGATTTAAAGCAATCCACTCTCTCCTGCTTTAAATATGGCTTAAGCTGGTAAAATGAGCACTGTCCACTAGTTCAATCTGCTTAAACAAATCAGCAAACAGCCAATATTAGCATTAGAAAGAAAAAGAAAGCTTCTCCATTTCCGTAAGCAGCTGACCTGCCTCAAAGAGGGCAACTCTTTTTTCTCTGTCCTCAATGTGTCCTGGACTGAAGCCCGTCTGGCTTTATGAAGCCTGTTTTAAATTAAACCAGCTGCTACTCAGAGCAGAGCAGTAGAAGTAGCATGAATCTACCTCTTCATGTTTACATTGTAGGCAGTGGGTAAAAGTACTCAAAATATCTATAGACTAGATTTTTTTCAAGCAGTAGGTACCTGAAGATGTAGATTAGGACTTTTGAGAATCTAAGTACTTGAATAGGCTTAGTTTTTAAATCAGTGGGAAACGATAAGTCTAATAACTTGAAGATGCTACTAGGCTTTTAGATATATTTCTCATTATATAGGTATCTTTAAAA
The DNA here is from genome assembly GCA_011057875.1 of Pterocles orientalis. Lineage (NCBI taxonomy): Eukaryota > Metazoa > Chordata > Aves > Pterocliformes > Pteroclidae > Pterocles > Pterocles orientalis. The sequence goes on from WKFP01015039.1 coordinate 418,759, forward strand.
TATATTCCAAATACTTATGAGCACAAGGGTCTTCTGAAAAATGGGAATAAATTATCAGACCTACAGTCCAGCTGCTTGCACACAAGTAAACGTGAGTTAACTGCCCACACACACTTTTAGCCCACCATGGACTAGCAACACGACACATGACTTTAAGCCTCGGGTTTGTAAGTTTTACGGCTCCCTACTGTCCATAGCTTGTTGACTTTTTAATGTGCTAATAAAGTAATGATATGAGTTTCTCTGTACCAGCTGAACATGCACAGATACCATACCAGCTGTGAGTAACATTTCCCACAAATTCCTATACCTAAAACTTAAGCTAGCAAACTTGCCATCACATTTACTTGCCTCAACAGGCTACAAGAAAGCACCCAGGCTGCAGCCAAACTAACCAGGTTTGTAGGTTCGGCTCCACAGAAAAGCTTGCTTTTTTTACATGTCGTCTCAGGTTGTTGGACTTTTTGCCCTTCTGGACAATTAGGCCGCTAATTTTACCTAGTACTTCTGAACAAAGAGCAGAGTGATTCCTTAAAAAATAATTTTGCCAGAATTGTATTTACCTTGCCCCACTGCAAAAGGTATACTATCTGCTTCCGTATCAACCTCAAAAGCCTGAAAAAACTGACAACTTTTCATTTTGCAAATTAGCTTCTTGCAAATAAATTGTGTAGAAAACTCTTAATTCAATGCTTAAACAGCAGTATAACTGAAGACTTGGAAACACCTCACATGCCTTTAGCCATCAAAATGAATGGTCTAATCTAATTTGTTAATCTAGGCCCCTTTTGCCGTTGGCACAACTAGCACCTCTAAAGCAACTCACGAAATTACCAGGAGAAGTAGCTATCTCCCTCTGGCTCGTAGCGTGACTTTTGCACTTCTTGCCAAATGGAGACTGCTGTTAGCTTCTGGCCATTGTACTTGTGAAGTTATGACTTTACCCTCTGATTCTTGTGTATTATTTCTCATACATTATCAGCTTCACATATATTAATCTTCAAGCATACAGATCTCGTTAAATCTTTTGAAATGGTTTAGATCTTTAAACTTTTTGTAGTTATCAAATAGCCTGAGAAAAGGAGTGAATCCAGAAGACAATTTTGATTTTGTCACTGACGAGTTGTGTGTGGCCCTGGAGCTAGCTTTTTTCCTTGCAGCCTGCTCCAAGGCAGAGGAAATGTGTAGTTGCACAGCTCTCAGCAGCAAAATAAGGACCAAATTGTGACTCATTGTCACATTTCTGTTTGACTCCTGCTTCTCTCTTGCTCCACTGGGGAAATAAGTTGTGGTAGACAAACATTTGTCACAGAAACCTTGTCTTTCTCCTCTCCTCACCTCCCCAGATTAGATCAGTGTACGGTCTCCAGTGCACTGCAGCAGGCAGAGCGTGGGAGGAGAAAGTGTCAGGGGACAGCCATCAACCTTGTACTGTGACCTGCACTAGTTTGGACTAGAAAGGACCAACTGCAGGGCTGCTGCTGAAGGTATTGTGCACATACAGATTAAGCTGCACATTGGTAGAAGTCATTTCTCAGAGGTGCTAGGAATTTTGTATTTATATTTCAGATGTGGCAACTCTGTCTGTTTTTGAGTCCAGTCCAGTCCCCATGTTCATAAATGCAGAGCAGCATAGTTAGACACCCGTGCCTTTCTAGGCAAGATTTTAAGTGGATCCCAGTAAAGTCCCTGGCCCTTACAGAATCCTCAGTAGCAGCTCAAATGTAATAGTAACAATAATAATAAATAAATAAATAACAACAACAACAATAATAATAGATCCTGAGAGTGTTGCAAAGAGTACTTAGTATCTGTACTGAGATTTTTTTTTGTATACAGTTTTAAGGACTTACACTTTTCTGTGGTTGCAATTACATGTAATATGAGGATGCTGAAGATAATCCTTTGGAATCTTCTCCTAAATATTTGCCAGCAGGAGAGCTAGGTCCTGCCAGCTTTCTAAGGACATTTATAAATTGCTGTCTTCTGAGATCTCCTTTTGTCTTTCACCAGGTACACTTCATCAGTATTTCCACAACTAACAATTTTTAGCTGTGGAAATTAATAGGCAGTGCATGTGGCTTGTGATGCAAGTAGAGAGGCCATGGCCATTGCTTGCTGGCTACATTTTTAAGCTACTTAGTCTCATTGTCACGACCATGATGTTGACCTCAGACTGTTGTGCCACGCTCTCTGATGTGTCAGCATGGTACACCAAAAGGGAAGGAGCCCAACAGTGTGGCTGATGTGTGGCTGACAGTCTAAAATAGAGTTAAGAATACCTACCACAGGGAGTAAGTACTTTAATCCTAATAAAAAGTCACAAAGATCCCAGCAAATCATGGTCTAGGAGGTAGTATGAAACAAACAAACAAAAAAAAAAAACCAAAAAGGAATTACATGAGGCAAGAAGTATTTTAATCAGTGTTTATTTGTCCAAACTATGTGTTGTTTAAGTTTAGATCTGAACTTTCAGACTGCCTTGTGAGTTCCAGCAGTAGCCCCAGAGGAAAATAAACTGCAGTGAAACATTAGACCCAGGCTGAATTCTTAGTTTTCTGACATGAGTAAAATTTCCATCTTGTGGATCCAGAGTTTAAAAATCAGCCAATCAACACAAGCCCATTCCAAATATAAGAAAACAAAACAAAAATAACTAAACTAAAGTAAACTAACTATATGGCTTATTTACCTGTCATGCTGAAGTTCAGGTTACTGTGAAGCTGATGCCCCTTATCACCTGAAGTCTATTGCTTTGCACAGAAAAAACACAAAAGACACACAATGTTGCAGCTAAGGAACATTTGTAAAAACACTATAAAAACACTATAAGAACATTTTCAGGTTCTTTGTTTTATTTTATTTTAGGGTCTTTTGTTTTCTTTCTTTAATAAGCTACATGACTGATTAATAAACCCTTCCAGACTGATTGAAAAGTCTTTTTTTTTTTGCTCTGAATTTTGGGCTAAAAATCTTGCTAATTTCGGGGGTTTTTTTGCTTGGAGCATTTTGTGAAATTACTTCTGTACTGTTCCTCTGACACTGATGGTATTAATGAATGCATTTTGGAAAACAAATATAATTTCACAGATTTCACTGATAGCAGCTACAAAATAACCAATGTTTCCAACAAGCCTGGTTAAGAATAGCCAGATAAATTAGTGCTAGCATTTAGGTTAGGGCTATCAGGCTGAACCACCTGTTTCGGCAGTATTTGCTGCCAGAAGCAAATTATAGATCAGTCCAACTGCTGATTAAAAAATCATACATGCATCGTCTCTTTGCTGTGGTTAACCAGACATCAGGCAAGGACTGTACAATCTGACATAGTCCTAACATCAATCCCTTAGATGACAGTGGGATCACTCTCTCTTAATAGTGCTTAATGCAGATCCTCTTATAAATATTAGCAATGAAAAATAGAAGATGAAAAGTACAACTTTCATACACTGAAATACAACATAACCTTGACAAGTCAAATGAAAATAACTTTCAAAAGACCACTTGAAAGTACTTTTTTGTTAGTGTCATTGTTAAATTTGGATAAACAGCGGAGTAATCCACAGCAGAAAAAAAAATGTTGGCATGAAATTCAGCTAAAATATTCAGTATTAGATCTAAAGAAGGTTGCATTTTAAATATATCCTCTGTCTGACAGCGGTTGATAAAATATTGTTATGCATCTAAAATGTTATTTAAATATGAATGGTCAGGAAATATTAAAGTACATGAAATATTCATATCTTAGAATCTGTATTTATTGGTTAATACAATTGGCTTCCACTCCTGCAGGCCTAGCTCTGGTGTGCTTATTTCAGCATAACTTACACTAACTTCTTTAGAAGTTTACTTAAATAAGGATTGCAGAGTTGATAGCTTTTACCCTTCAGTAACTCAATGTACAGTTCCCAGATACTCTGTGCTCCTTATGGAAAAATCAGGACCACCAAACTAAGCCATTCTGACTCTGGCAAATCTCCAATTATAGGGGACTACCAAAGCTTTACCTGAGCAAAGGCCTGAGGGTGGAATTACCTGACATTCAGACTTTCCCTGTCTAGTGTCACTCCAATGGAGCTGCCTAAGAACTGTTGTTCTGCAAATGAGACTAACGCTATTTTTAGAGGTGCACAGAGATCTAGCTCCAGTAACTGGTAGGAACTCAGGCTACAGGAGTGAAAAAGAAAAAAGAAACGAAAAAAAACCATAAAGAAAAGTAGAAAACAATCCAACAAACAAAATTACATGATCCTGGAATGAAAACATTATTTGCTAAGAACAATAAATCATATTGACATGCTAGCTCAATTACACTGTCAAAGTACATATCGTTTTTGGTTAATCATACTTGAAAATAGTTACCGTACCTTCTGCTGTAATCTCTGCCATGATGGTGATGGTAAGAGATACTCTGTTAGAAAGGTCAAGATCTACCGTGGCAGCTTAGATAATACTTCTGGTTCGCTGGCTCTTGCAGGAGCTGCAGAATGAGAGGGAGGTCCTCTGCTTTTTCTAATTCCGTAACTTCTTTTGCACCCCTCTGAACTTTCTGTTTCCTCTGCAGACTCCTGTACTCCCAGAGCAACCTAAGGCCTTCCAGAGGCAACAGTTAAATCTCAGGCTAAAGTATCAGCTTCTAATAAAAATAGCCATGCCTCACCGTGAATCTTCAGTACGTTTTTTCTAATATCCTAAGAACCACGCACACTACAAATAAAGAAGTTAAAAGGCCCAGCTCTAAACAGGACAGAAACAACGTGGAAAGGCAGCAAAAAGCAAAAGAACTGGGAAAGAACTCTTGAACGCTCCTACAGCCTTGCTAGCATAATTGCAGTTCTTTGGGGGGCTATGTCAGGAAACATGAAATATAGAGTTCAAAGTAACCTTATCCACCCCAGCTCAACTTTATTCTTAGCACGCTCAGTGCTTAGCACATTCTTCCTGGCCTTATTTGGTTTGGGGAGGATCCTATGAAGCTTACCGCTGACTAAGGGAGGGTAAATTTAGGTGATTTTCTCCACTTTGATTCTTAGTCACAGTTCAGAGACAACTAAGGCACCACTTTAAACCTATGAAATTGACAACTTCTTTGATTTGGATTTTTTTGTTACTCTTCTAATTTGCTGCAATTGTCACACATACCTGTGCTGTTGATCTAAGTATGACAGACCATTGTTAAAAATGTAAATAGTAATAGTTTATACACACTAACTGCATGAAGGTAATGGGCAAAAATATTAAGCACATCAGATTTTTTCTCTAATTCATTGAGGCAATTAAACAATTTTAAAAATCTGTGCTTTTAAGCAAGGTATTATAAAAATTAATACAAATCAAGTTTTTAAACAATGTAGAGGAACAAAAATATGAAAAATGTAAATAATAATAATAATAGCTTTAAAACCTGCTCAACCTTTTCATTGCATTGCTTGTAATTTCACAGCTGTGGAATTATGTATGTGGGCAAAACCTTGCAAATTAAATTAGCAAAAAAGTGCTCTTGAGCCAGTATACCTTTACATAAACGTCCTCATCACATGAAATCAGAAACCATCTTAAACAGTTCTTACTAGGGAACCTATAGTCAGCTCATCTCTGCTACATGGGCTGGCATTTGCATTTCTCATTTTCCCACCAGGAGATATAAGCACCTGGCTCTGCAGCAAAGTATAAGGAAAGGAATCTGTTTATCCAGTGCACAAGATGCAGAAGTGAATGCTCACTGAACAGTTTACAGTCACCACCAGGATTTTTCTCTTCCCTCTTCACACTTCACACACTTCAAACATGTCTGAAAATGTTAGCCTTTCCTAGACAAAGTTTACAACCAGTGTTCCATCTCCTTTCTTCTTCAGCTCTACTGACCAAATCTTTTGCACTGACAAGTTTCGATTACTCGATGCTCAGAAGTCAGTGCTTTTCTGATCATTCTCCTAACCCTCCATTTGCTCCTTTACCCTGTCCTTCAGAAGATCCTCCTCACCAAGGCTGATTAAAAGATTTTAGACAAAACCTTATTCCTTCAAAAATGCCCTTTAATGAATACTAAAATGTTCTGTGGAATCACATTCACATCAACCAAACAGCTGCCTACAGTAGCCTGGTGGTTAGTAAAGGGTGCTAGAATGTGTGATACTAAGGCAAAGCCCTTGTCCTTCTTAATTACTGCCTCCTCTTCTGCTGGAGCAGCTCCATTTTACATGAACAGTTAAATATTTTGGGCCATCTGTATTTTGACAGCTATGCTGCTTGCCTGAGATGTGAGAAATACCAGCTCAGCTGCATACCCCAAGCACAGAGCTAATCAATATTGCAAAGTCAGGATTGCTTTCAATTGTATTACCATTCAAAGTGAAATAAAATAATAAAGGCTCAATTTGGGTATATAAGAAGAAAGAATGGGGAAAATATTCATGTCTGAATATTGTACTTGTTTTATGTAGCAAGATCCTGAGAATGTGGACTATACCTAGGCATATCTGTTTGTATAACTATATGTGGTTGTCATTGTTTCCATTTCAGCCCCTACCATCTGCCCTCTCGCCTCCATGCCTTACTTCCTTTGCTGTTATTTTTGCCCACTCTAAATCATGGGCTGATATTCTGAAACCAAAATATAAGAGCAGAGGAAGTGAGAGAATCCAACTGGAAATCAATTTTCCACATCAGCCCAGTGGCCAGAAAGAGAACTGCTTGGTAGTTTCTGCGTTGCTTGTATATGCAAAACATTCTTTCTGGGAAGCAGGAGAAAGCTGTCATATGCACAAATATGCATAAGTATAGCTCCAGGCAACTGTATTGGAAGTTACACAGTTGCTCCCTTTAAGGGGGACAAAGTCAAGGGAGCTGGATGTCATATTTACTGGAGATTATCACAGCCTCTGCAAAAATACACAGAACTAAGGTAAACCAAGTCCTGCTTCTGTGTATGGGCATGTACATTTATTTTGAAAAACATTACCATCTGAAAATGAAACAGAATGTATTTCTTCTTTAGGAGTCTAAGCAAGGGAAATTTTCAAAATTTTGTTTAGGGATGGTTAGATGTTTTGTTAAAATCTGAAGTTTAGCACCTGGCTCAAGTTTAGGAATTTCTTCTGCACTAATCTGTGAAATTCACATTATGCAGAAGGCGAGCATGAAATCTATATAGCACTTTATCTGACACTGTAAAGACTAGTTCCCTGACCAAGCTTATGTATTGAACCTGACCCAGAATGCATTTTGGTGGGAGCCTTCTCTATCTAATCTGATAGGAAATCTCCTTTTGTAAAACGTCTTTTCTCTCTCCTTGTTCGTATTTCAAACAATAAGAAAGCCAAAAAATGTCAAACTACTTTGGTTCTTGCAAGTAATATCCAAATATGGACACACAACAATTTCTCCTCATTTTCTTCCCATTAGGTCTCAGGTACAATGCGAAAATGCTCATGGCTCAAATTGGCAGTAGGTACTCCCTTCCCATTCACAGGGGCTAGGCTGTAAATGAACTGTCCCGGGCTCAGATCTCACATTCAGTGGTGATGGAGGGAGTCGTAGCAGCAGGCCGAGTGTCCCTCCTCACACTGCATTCCTGAGACACACAAGTCTTAAAGAAAGTGTTAAAGAAAATACAATGAAGGTTCTCTTTGCTCTACATTTGCCTGAATAGAGAAAAAGTAACAATTTTATGAAGAGGGGAGAGGGAAGTCCTGTATGCTGCTACAGATGTCTGCCTGTCACCGTGTGCCTTGATCTAAGATAACATGTATTTCAATGAGAGTCCTAACTGATGAACCAAGGAAAAGCAAATATCTGAACATTTTATTTCAGGAAAATGTCAGAGGTTTACAATTTGACAGAGTCTAATACAAACTCTCACTTTTAGATGAAAAGCTGTGTTGTTCATATAGTCAAAGTAGGAGTATACAAATTCTTTAATGAGCTAATTTCTGAGTTGCCTTGATGATATTATTAAAAAGGGAATAGGGAAAGACAACAGATCACATGGAATTACTAGGTAATGAGAGGAGAGACTCACACTGGTTCAAGGAAGCATTTGAAGAATTGAGTAAAACCGACAGTCAACAAGACAATGCAGAACAATATTTGAGCTTGTCTGCTAACACATTACTGAGGAACTCCAAGAGTTCAGTCCTACAAAATCAAATGAAGAAAAAGAAAAGGGCTTTGCATCTCAGTGCATGCTCAACAGCACTGCAGGGTCAAGGAAAGGAAACTTAACCTTAACTCTGATATATCCGATGAATCCTGGGAGTATGCTGTTATCAGAAACAGCCAGTAATCAACTGATAAAAACTAAGGGGTATAATGTCAGAGAGAGGGTGGATGGTACTGAATCCAGTGAATACTAAAGTCACATGCAGAAACAAATACAGGATTAGAGTGACATCTGCCACTGAGCTCTGATGTGCATATGAAGAAAAATACTAACACTTGTCGGAGGCATCCGCTGGATTCCACTGAAAAAGATATTTCTGCTCCTTTTTTTGTTTGATTTTTGGTTAGGAATACTGTCACTTATAGATGAGATTTTCATTCAATCCCAGTGGTAAGACCATTGGGTTTTGGTATGAATAGGAGTACACATTTATATTCTGATGCCCTTGAAGTCCTGATCAATCAGACATGCAGTTGTGACCTTATATGGACCATTACACAACTCTAAAATAGTTGTTTTCCACTTGTGATTGATATTTCATGAATAACAATTGCACAATGACTGAAGTATACCTTTATTTTGAATATACTAAAGTATAACCAAAGTAAAGAACAAAACGAGACCAGGTAGCATATCTGATCTAGGTTAAAGCTTGATGTAAGTTTAAACATTCTCATGAATCAGTCTATGTCATTTTCCAATTGGAGAGTTACATACATAATACCTTTAAACAATTTCTTCCGTAATATGTAGGAGACAGTTAGCTGAACTCCATAGTAGATCTGTCCTACATTTAATGCAAAGAACAGACAGACAGTTAAGAAGCCTGTCTCTGTAGGTAGGCCGGTCTGAATACAGACCAGCCTCTGCCTGGGGACAGCTAACAAGCACATTGGGATCACATCACCTTGACACTCTGAGCTCATTAAGGGGCATTTGGTAGGTTAGGTTTCAAAAAAAGAAACTACTCCAAAGTTAAATAATAGAAATCCAGCAGGTACAAAAGAAAATATCTACAATACTGGGTATTCCATGTTACCATAGACAATACTACCGATTAGACATCATACTGCAAAACTGCTGATGTTAAGCTCTGTCTGGGTGTGTGACTGAACAATGAACCGTTTCTAACATCTAAAAAGACCCACTGATTATAAAAATACTTCCAGTAAACAAGGATGTTAAAGGTATCCTACTTAGTTCTCTTGCAAGCTGACTGAGTAGACAGTCAGTGGAGGGAAGTCAAGCTATAGCAGCCCACTTACTTAAGAGATGGGTTTTTTTCAGTGTTTTTTGCTCTAACTGTACCAAGTACTACTATGAGCTAGGTTCAGGGAGGGCATCTATTGCAGCATGTCACGATGGACTGCATTTGGATGAGCTTTAGCAGTTCCATATTACACGCTTTTTCTTCTCCTTTAATCTTTATTCTTGCTGTTCTTAATGAGTATTGTTTTGTTAGCATCCTTGTGGCTTTACTTTCACATGTGGGAAATTTCTCAGAAGCTGTCGCATAGATAACACAACCTCCATGCCAGCGAAGAAGGGATATCCGGAATTGACCCTTTTCAAGATGTAATGGCAAAACTTCCACTTTACCTGTCCTTTTCTTCAGGACAAGCTGCATCCAAGTTGATGGTATATGGAACATAAAAAGTAGTCAACCAATTGGTGGAGATGGGGGTTGGCTCTGACAACATGAATTACCCCTGTCAGAAATGTTGATTGAGAGCTGTTCTAATATTCTAATAATTTTGGTGTGCTCGATGGTCAAAAATGATCTTTCAAAGAAAGATGATTTCTATTTATCTCTTTTTCCTTGAGAAGAGGATTTTTTTTTAAATGACTGCTTTTTCAAGATTTGATTTTAAACCAAGTTTCTGTGCTAGAAGAACAAGACTAAGAAAAGTATCACACAAATACATGTAACAAAACAACCAAATTGTCCCTGAACTTAAAATTTCAGACATAGATTGAAACTTCCACTGATACATTTCGTTTGTCTTTAGACCTTACTTTTAAAAAAAGTTTTGATAAAAATCAGCATATAATTATTTTTCTTTTCAGATGTGACCACAGTTTAGTACCTGGCCAAAACCAGACAAAAAACCCCCAGTTCTGGAGAAAAGTCTGATGTGAGAAGACAAAGAAAAAATATATGTTCTCTTGCCAAGTACTTGAGGAAAAAAATATGAGGTAAAACTAACACACAAGTATATTCACTAATGTGAACCCTTTTTGTAATGCTCAAGACTATCTGCTCAGCCTGACCTTCGTAACCAAGGGGAAATCTCACCTTCTTTTCCATTTAATGGCTTGTCTTCTGCTTGATGTGTTACATTATGTACCATGTGTTCTTAGACACTCAGGCTTGACTGGACTTCCCATAGTCACATTAGCAAAGGATTCCTCTTGTAAGTACCTCCGAGTCAAAAACTCAGGAAGCACATCCAGATTTTGGCTCTTCCCTAGGTTTTCTGAGAGCAGATACTCAGGGTCTAGGCAAAGTGAACTGAAAGTTTGGAAATGCAACATTAGTGCGGAAACAGGCTTAGACAATAGAAGGTTATACATCCTAGTCCTTTCTTGCAAGTTTAAGCAGGCCTTTTTGTCCTGGCTGTCCCTGTGTGCGGGATACAGTTTCATCTCTAAGAGTGGTTTGCAGACAGTGTGTGTCTCCTTTGGGGTTTTTTTAGCAGCAGGTTTTTCTGTTATTCCCAAGTCCCTGTTTACCTGGGGATATCAGGACCTGCTTGAGTTATGCTTTTCCACAGATGGGAGAAATATCAGCTCCTGGCAGCTCCTGGCATCATTCTTTGGCTCCCAAATACAAAAGTCTGCAACTGGAATTAACCCTTTGTGTGCCGCCCTCAGTCACCCACCCAGCAATACACAAACCTATGACGCAAAACACTTGAGAAAAACTGGCATCTGTTATTTTTCACAAGTATAAAGAAAGTCAGATAGAGAAGGGGGGAAAAGTATAAAGCAGGTAAAATATTTCAGCATTTATGAGCTATAAGAAAGAAATTACATGACAGCAACCAGATTTATGAAAATAAATGTTTGTTTCAAGAAGAGCTATAAGTTTTCTTTACATTTCCTTTTTCTTTCTCCCTCACTCTAGCCACGATCAAAGTCAGAATTGCAGATGAAGAACCCACTTTTTTATTATTATTATTATTATTATCACTATTCAAAAAGAAAATCTAAATGGGAAGATTTTTCATTAGGCGATTTAGCCTCTTTACAGAGTGCAAGTGGAAAATATAAATTAATAAATTCAGCCTTGTCACTGCTGACAGCTGTAACTGCAGTGAAAAAACTAAGTCTAAAAAATAAAGGATCTTTTAAAAGGAGAAATAAGTTTGAGCATTTATGTCTTTGTCACTCATCATAGCAGTTATATACTAACTTTCCTTGAATAGCATGTCATCATTTGTCACTGTCGATCACATTAGATTCCTGTCCAAGCTTAACATATGTCCAAAGTCAACTTCCTAATGCAAACAATAAAGAATATTTGTCTGTAAAGCAGTTATTGAAAAGACTTGTTACTCCTTCCTTACTCCTCCACCTCTCTCCCTGAAAGAACAGAACAGAGATAGACCAAATGCAGAGGAATACAATGATCCTAAAGGGACAGTTAAACCATTTCTTTTTTCCACATTCACAGTCTAAATGAAAATAAAAGTATTACCCCGGAGACACAGAGCAGAAGATCCTCAGCTGCGTCCCCAGAGCTCAGAAGGCAAGGCAAGGACACTGGGGACTTTTGGAAGCTCCCGGCTGCATTCCCAGGGCCTGAGGAAACCGTGGAGCTCCGGTACAACTGGCACAAACTGCAGCTGCCAAGGAGCTGTTGGCAGTTGTTCCCTGAGGGGCAAAGGGGCTGTGCAGCCTGGTTCAGCAGTGCAGCACGTCGAGCCCTTGTGCCACTGTAAAATGAAAATTATTTGCTGTACCAGGGGGATTTGGCCTCTAGTATAAAGGTTTGTGCTCAAGATAATTTTGTGGATCCTGGAAATAGTTATCTCTACTTGCATATTTTAAATTCGTGGACGCTTTTTGAAGTGAGCGTTTGGCTATAAAATCCCATTTTATATCCCTGGTATTTTAAAGATTGTCTTCTCTGGTCACTTGTGGTCCTTCACCTTTCCTGAGCTACCTGGACAGTTTAGACTTTTGCTCACATTCTTGCCTGGCGAAAGGTTTTGTGAAGCAAATGCACCCCTGATAGTGGGATTCTGTTTCACCTAACAATGCTGCCTTAAGATGAACAAAGAAAAGCCATGTTTCTTGTTACTTAGGTAACAGACAATTGAGAGGGGAGGGGTTTTCTCTTTGGGAGAGGGAAGGTAGCTAGCGTTTTACTTAATCTCTGCAGAAGGCAGACATAAAAATACTCTTATTACCCCCATCTCAGAGTAACAACAAATAAAATGTTAAAAAAAAAATAAACAGAGCAAGACAGTTGGGGAAAGGAGTCCTTTGGTTCAGCTGCAGTAATAACAAAAGCAAGGCAGCATTGAAACTACACAGGTGCAGGACCAGAAGCACAACCAACCAGAACATGCACTTTTCACACATCACCAAATTCCAGCTAATGTTCACGATCATGTTTATGTCCTATATACTGCAAAGATGTCCTGACAGAAATCTGTGTGCTGTGAGGTCCTGGGTGAGGTTATGAACAGAGGCAGAAGATGGCAAGCAGTGATAGGTGCATGCCATAAACAGGATTGTAGTCCCTATCCCCCTCCTTTGCTATCTGACTTGACAGACCTGCTCTGAAAACAGCACCATCCTGCTTCCTTTACAGCATTTGTCAAATGAGTCTTTCTTATCCAACTTTCCCCATTAGTACATTTCTTTTCATAGTTAAAAAGCAACTCATTTGCCACATTGATGCCCTGACAGTGAACAGCAAATGCTACTGGCAGACTGAATCCTAATGGTCCTTTTAAATCACTCAGAGTAACCTCACCAGTTCTTCCACTCCACACTAACACAAGTCAGCTGGGAAACAAATTTGGTCCTGCTCTTTTCCTCTTGAAAGACTTGCATCAACACATATTAGGAAGAGAACAAAACCTCTTCTGCCTTGTCTGGCCATGCAAGGTCTAGCAACCCTTTCATTGGAGTCAAAAGGAGTGGAGAATGAGGCACTTAAAGCTTGTGGTCCTGAAGTAAATTTGTGTCTTGAACTGTCTTGATGCTTTTTGACAGCTTCATTTAAACACACCTGTCACTCTTAAGTTCCAGGCAGTTGGAGGATATTAATATTCACTTGAATTATTTAAAAGATATGACTAATGCTTCATGTGCCATAGGACTGTTATCTGCAAAAATAACATCTGTGTCAGTCATTGCTGGGCAGTTAGGATTTTATCACTAACATTTATCAGTCCTTCTGAGTCCTGAGTGTGAAGGATTCTGCCAGGTTGCCAGCTCTTCACCTTCAGGTGTAAAACCTAACCTACAGGCTCCTTCACATTGTTCCTTTTGATCAGGGATGAATCAGACAAAGGTATGGAGTCTCCTTCCTGAGCAGAATCTCATATAAAAAGATCAAAAATATTTCAGAAAGATTTCTGATAAACTATTTATTTTAACCACCAAAGACTGTGGCATACCTAAGATAGATAGTCTGGCATGATGGAATTCTTCTTTCAAGAAGGCAGAAATTGATCCTATGAAATTTTTGCCTGAGTCCTGAGGAAGAGCAATAGTATCCAATGCAATAACTTGGGGAACTGAACCAAATACAATCTACTAACTAAAAAAGAAGTTTTCACAGTTTATGTTAATAAAACCCTGCAGTGGAGGTGGCAATGTTGCCAGGTTCATATAAAACAGTCTTCACTTGCACACCAACAATGAATCGTCACTGAAAGGACACGAAATATCTGTTACATTTCTTTGCAAACCTTGCTGTCCTCTCTTTTATTTACTTCTAAAATAATCTTGCAATATAGTACAGAATTGAAACTTTATTTCCGTAACTGAGAGTATCAAGACATTGGCTCTCAGAATTCAGTTTAATTTTGTAAACTTTGTAAGTAGCTTGTTTTGCACTTTCTTGCATCATTACAGATATACTGTAAAAGTAACACACTGTCCCCTACTGTACTGAGTGTTAGCCAGTAGTCTCAAGCAGTGGCAGCAGTTTACATCATCATAGTCACTGATAGGAAGAACATGAACCTCGGTGTGCAAAATATATTCGCCCCCACACACATCTAATACATTTCCAGATAATTTCTAAGGATTCAGTATTCACAGTAATATTACAATAATAGTTTTCATTTAGATCTTGGATAGATCCTGATGTGTTGCATGTAGCCAATGTATAAGCGCTGTGTTACTGTGAGGATGGGAGCTGTTAAATTGCTCCAAATTTGCCTAAACACCTAGTCAGAGCTTTTGATCAGGCCTGAGAGGATACCCAAAAACTTCTGCTGGCACTTTCTTATTGTGTTCTGGGAGAGGCTGCCTTGTGATGGCTGGCTAGCTGTGTGGGATTCTGGGTATGTAAATCCCAGGTCAAAGTACTGGAAAATTTTGGGACTCAAGAGTTCAAGCAGGAGCTCAGATGTAAAATTATATGTAGCCCCAGCATGAACAGCAGCAGTGTTGTGGTTCCAGGTTCTGTGACTAGGCACACTTGAAAGTGCAGGTCAGCACTTTCCCACAGCAGAGCTGGGGAAAGCAGAGTTAGCATCAAGAGCTGGTCATCTCATTTTCTAGATTTGCTCTAACCTTTCATGAGAGGGGGTATTTGAAATAAATATACCTTTGGGATGGCAAATAGATATGGGTATGTCAAATAAATAATTTATGAATGAAAAGTTCTGGTCCCATGGCCTGGTCTTGAGAACTGTTTTCTGTCATATTTCAGGTTAGATAGCAATTTACTCTAAAGAAGAGGTGAAGTACCTCATTTGAACAGGTCACACTTAGTTGACACATTTTTTACATTTCCATTAGGGTGATTTCTGTTGTGCCAAAGGCATCTAAAATTAAACATTAAGATGTGAAATCTAAATTATTATTTTACAAACCTGTGCAAGAATGTGGAACCCAGTGTAAGACCTTTACACCTGTGATCACCTACTGTGTATGTTGCTCAACATCAAAATAACATAGGGAGTATTTGTCTGTCACTATTAAAAAGAAATATACCAGAATTATTAAAATGTAAGCTCACCATGAGAATTTTAAATACTTTGACACTTTTTTATAAAAAAAAACACTTAAAAGCTATTTTTCAAGTGATTAACGTTGATTAATTCACCACTAAAAGGACTATTTGCATAATTTTTAGGATATATAATTAACATGGTGATTTGTATGAACGCTTTAGTCTTGAAAGAGTTTTAAAAGGTTCTCCTTTCACATCAAGCTGTTGTATTTGCATTCACAACCAGTAGGGCACAACTAAATATATATGCCTTGCTTTTTATGCTGTCCATACGTATGTTACTCAGAGAATAAGAGAGCGTTCTTTGAGGCTGTTCGTAAGGAGCTGCTGGTGACGGAAATACTGTGCCTGAGCCTTCTGACAACTGCACAATATTGTGTCATTAAGGCGGAGGAATTCCAGCAGCAATTGCGAGTTTAGTGGGTATTACAGCAGATGACTGCTGCTCACACCTCACCACTGCTGGGAGAAAGCCCAGTAACTGTATCTGTTAAATTCAGAATGAAAGAACCAAACTCGGTTGCACGAGAAAATATGTTTAGAAAGTGTGAATGCCAAAACACAAAACCAAAAGGACACGATATACCAGTATATGCAAATGAGAATGGCACACTTAGTACTCTCCTATCCTTTCTGACTTGGAAAAAGACAAAGAAAATGCAGAATTTCAACTTTTCTGTTATCCACCCACTCCCTTTAAGGTAATCTAACATTAGAGCCCTTGCAATCCCAATGTACCAAGGCAAGATGGTAACAGAAAAAACACTTCTTTCACTTACTGAATCTTTGGCTGCTCTGAAGCTCATACATTAACTTTGCAAAGAAAGAATATTCCCAAGAATACCCTAACAAAAAGGGGAGCAAATCTACCATATGAATTCAGCACAGTACAGAAACAAATTGCCTTATCATATCTGCTAATAAAATACCAAAAGAACAGTAGAAAAAAAGGATGCTTGATGTGAGCAGACTCGTGTTTTTCTACTGCTGCTAGCAAAATCATTCCATAGCCAAAATGCCAATTCATTGGTCAGTTTGTACAAATAAACCCCAGCTACTTCAGAGATCTGTATCTAGTCTACATTCCTTTCCCGGTAAATTTTAAAACCTTCACTATATTTTAGAGGATCAGAAAGTCTACTATCACTACATTTGAAGACTTGTCAGCAGAAGGATTTGCCTTCTTATTACAACAACAGGCACACACATACTTGATCGCAAAGATTTCCTTTAAAGTTATTTATAAAATGACAGCCTCTTTTCTCTCTCATTTCCCTCTGGAAAACCTAGCATTCACAAATTTAATCTTTTGTCTTCAAGATTTTCAAACATCTCCTGAATCTTTACAATGTCAGATTGATTCTGTCATTGAGTTTGAGATGAAATTAGTTTCTTCTTGATATCCTTATTTCACTATTCTATCTGAAAGTCTTTATTAAAAATCCCTTGCACTTATCATTTATTCCTTTACCTTTAGAAATTCTCTGACACAAAATAAATAATGGAACAAAATATTCCCCCGGTATTTCTCACACAGCTACCTCTGTCCTCCTCTGACAGTTTGAGTATGCTGGAAGGACATATAGACCAGAAGAGACTGGAAAGGCATTCTGCCTGGTTTTACAGACCTGCTTTGTCTGGTCACATCGGGTTTTGCCCTTAATCATTTGAGAGCACCAGTACTGGCAGCACTTGATACCTGTGAAGACTACCAGACTGGTACCATTTTGAGCCCAGTTGCTCCAGTGAAAGACCTTCACTACCCAGGCAAATCTTTTCCTTAGCTGTATGGAAATAAGGTGGAGTCCCATATGTGCAGGCTGATGAATAACGATGGATGGTTTGTCTTGCAAGGGCCATCAGAAATAAGCTGTACAATTACACTTGGCATGGTTCCTCAGACAGAAGATGAACAGAATGATACAAAATATCTCCAAACACATCAAAAATTCAACTAAGCTAACTTTTTCTTGGTGGCAGAAGAAATGAATTCATTTCATGCAGCTCATTCAGTCTATATGAGCAAAACTCCTGCTACAGACTTTCCCCAGATACAGGCAACAGTAGCCACGGATCTTTTCTCCCTTTGTGAGCCTCCAGATACTGTTTCTTACCACACAGAGCCTCCAACTGTCACCTGAGGCAGGCTTTTTTTGTTACTTGGATAATATCATTGTAACAGGGGATATAGGACCAGTTACTGACAAACAGCTTTTTTTCTGAATCACCACATCAGTAAGTAAGAAACTGGCAGTTTCCCTGAGGTGTCTTTATGGTTGCAGTGTTCTCACATAGAAACCATAGTTTCTTCAGTGATTGCAGAATCTCCAGTAACAGCTGGAGACACAAGGCTGATTATAAGCAATAGCCAAAATCAGAGACCACAAAACATCAGATCTCGGGATTTCCAAATTTGTCTCTTTTTGAAAAAGGAAGTTATGGGGCTAGCAATCCCATCCATCCATTGAGACTTTCACTATCTTCTCCTGCCTACCTGCTTCTAGCTGATTTGTTAGCTTGCCTAATTTATAGGACAGCTGCACCAGTGTTTCTACTTTTTCTATTTTAGTGATTCAGCACTCACCTCAGTGTCGTCTGTCAAATCTCAGTGAACAAAACTAAGAATGCAAGATATGGTTATCTCTATATTTCAAATTTGAGCCTAAAGTGGAGACTAAAAATGAAATTAAAGAAAAAGTCAAAAATCTAAATAAATTTACATAAGAAGGAAAAATTTATCATTCTGAACCAAGAGCTGGTGCAGTCAGTGGTGGGGACTAGCAAAAAATTCCATGGAAAAGTTTTGCTATGACACCATTAGTCAGCTGTACAAAGCTATGCTGGTCCTTAATTGCAACGACTTAAATACAGTCTAGTACAAAATGTATAATGCTTGTCATAGCTTAACCCCAGCTGGCAACTCAGCCCCACACAGTTGCAATGGGATGGGGGAGAGAATGGGAAGGGTAAAAGTTAGAAAAATCATGGGTAGAGACAAAGACAGTTTAATAGGTAAAGCAAAAACCACACATACAAGCAAAGCAAAACAAGGAATTCATTCACTACTTCCCATTGGCAGGCAGGTGTTTAGCCATCTCCAGGAAAGCAGGGCTCCATCACACGTAAATGTTACTTGGGAAGGCAAAAGCCATCACTCTGAACTTCCCCAGCTTCCTTCTTCTTCCTCCAGCTCTATATGCTGAGCATGACATCATGTGATACAGAATGTCCCTTTGGTAAGCTGGGGTCCACTGTCCCAGCTGCGTCACCTCCCAGCTTCTTGCACACCCCCAGCCTACTGGCTGGTGGGGTGGCATGAGGAGCAGAACAGGCCTGGACTCTGTGTGAGCACTGCTCAGCAGTAGCTAAAACACCCCTGAATTATCAACATTATTTCCAGTACAAATCCAAACCATAGCCCCATACAAGCCACTCTGAAAAAAAATAACTCTATTCCAGGCAAAACTGGCACACACTGCATATCGGGACCTGTGAACGTACTCCTGCTCTCCCTGTAAGGAGCTGAAATGTACCGGGTTTTCACTTTAATGTGGATATGTAGTGCTATTGAAGTACCCATGTCACACCACGTTTCAGTCTAACACGTTTGGAAAGTTAGAAAAAATCTTTAATGGGAATTGTGAAAAATTGAAATATCCCTTTCAAAAACAGTTCTGCAGCTTTGTCCTTCATTTAAGTCTTCTCTCAGGACTCCAGATTCTTACATGGAGTTTACCCTTGACTCAAATTATCCTTACAACTTGGAGTGCACTGAAGACGTCTCTGATATTGACAAGATTCCTTTTCTTAAGTTGCATTAATTATTTTTGGTAGATTGCCTGTTGCTGAAATCACTGAAGATTTCAACTTGAAATGCATTTCTGTGCACCAAGATAGAACGAGTTCATGAATCAATTTACTTCTGTTGTATTTCTTTCTAAAATAAAAATATGGAAGCTTTCTTTCTCACTCTCTACTTAAATATGCACAGACCACTTGGCTGAAACCATCTTGGGACATCCAAGAACTGAATAAAAAAAATTACATTAACTTGCACTGGCTAAAGACTAAACCATAGGGTTCTTCTCCTGCTTGCTAGCCACATCAGTCTTTGGTGGAAGCTGACTGAACTTATAGACAATATATCAACTTATTTTTTTATTGTAAGTATTAGTGCAACTGAAAAGGAACTAAAAAGTCACATGGAATGAAAAGGAAAGTTTGCAGGCACAGGATTAGTTTTTAGCAGTCTCCTGTAAGGTCACTGTTGAGTAGCTCGACCCTAAAGACCCTAAAGGGATTTCTTTGTTATCTTTGTGTTGCTCCAAAGCTAAACCCAGAAGGACAGTGCTTAGTGTTGGTAAACACCGTTCACCATCCTGCAACAAAGCCCCCATTTCTGTCCCTGGCCTCTCAGAGAGTATGAAAGAAGCACAGAGAACAGTCTGTGGAAGCTCTCATTCCCAGCAAATAAGAAAATAGAGAAAATAGCATATGCATGCAAAATTTACTAAGAAAAAAATAAAATGTAACTTTAAGATGTATTTAATCGGAGAAATCTCCAGGGATAGAATCCTATTTTAGGGTGGAATTTCTAAACTTTAGTATGGGCAAAGATACCGTAAGAAAAGTTAAGCTGAGAGATCTGAACAAAGAGGCATAGCAAGGCACTAGTCTGGCACTAAAACACTGTCCTCCTTACACAGGTTTGCCTTTTCTTGAAGTGTTTGGTATTCTTGCATTTGGAGGGTAGTTTTTGTGATCATTCTCTAGTGAAAGAAAACAGATTTGTACCCTTATTCAAATAACATGCAAGAAACAGTGAATCCCAACTGTTTCTCCCTAGCAAAGGATGTGGCTCTCTAACTGCTGACTGATCAATTAATTCTAAGTGGCACACACCAGTTTTCACTTTACCCTAACAGGATTTAGTTACAGATCAAGAGGAATGGAATTTCCCTGGCCTGATTGAAGTTTAGAGTTGCAGAGCACATTACCGAGCTGTACTCTACGACTATACTTCTGCAGGTTTAAAGAAGGACTTCAAAAGGGTTAGAAAGCATTTATTTCAGTGTATCAGGACTGGCATCACACCTTCTAATCATTAGAGAAAGTAAAGCAGCAGCACTATTAAACACACTTCATGGCATGTATTGTTGGGAAAGGCCCCAAGACAGAAATAAATAAATACAATTTCTTAGAAGTTATTAAAGTCAGACTGTAGTAAAGTGCAGTTTTAAAAAAACAGTGGGAGATACTAACAGGAAATGTGATAACAGGGAGCAATGGGAATTTGTTTTGGAGGCAAGCTGCTGCATCCTCCATCTGCACTGCCATTAGAGAAAACCATCTTATAGCTGTTTACTACTGGCACCCCATGTCCAGAGGTTCAGTGAACACTGGCTAGGAAAGATGGGTTAGAACTTTCTAGGGTCAGTAAATGGTGAAGGGTTTACAGTGCCTGAAATATAGTAGGAGTGTCTGAATGTCATTTCTAAAGTCAACCCTTTTATATCCTGGATTAGACTGTATTTTTTTTCCATTGGGCATTTTTTATGATATTTTCAGTTTAACTGGTAACAGAAGATAACAGCTTGAGTAATAAGAAATTAATTTCTCACATGTTAGTGACAACCAGATGTTCAGTTCTAGTCAACCAGAAGAAAGAAAAGCAATAGCAGACATGAAAAAAACTTCTTAGATCTTCAAGCACCCTGATTTCTCTTGTTCTGCATGAGTGTCACTATTCCATGTAGAGACTACCATGATATATTACTTAGGCAGCAAAGAATAGGAAATACCTTATGTCTCATTTACTAAAATATATTAGATATGTATTTGAACCTGGCAACTTTGAAATAATAATTGCTTTTGAGTATGCAGGTATAACAGATGTAAAATAGAACATTTTGTTGTCTTCCCACCCCAAATATTAAATAACCACATAAGAACTGCATTATTTTTCTATTTTTTGCACAGATAATGGTTGACCTACCACTTTTCGTTAATACTATAATTTCAAGTCTATAAGAACCTTGTCCTTACATCCCAAAGGAATTGAATCAGCCTAAAGAAACGGTAAATCATGAAAAAGAGAGGATGAATATTTTGCTGTGAACGAGGCAAATATCTCTACTAGGTCTTTTCAGTGCTCCTAACTTTGAGAGTATTTCAGTAATGAACATTTCTTCCATGTTAGAACAAAGCTGTCTGCATTTTCCACTAGCTGCTCAAGATTAGAATATTGAAGATAACATTAGCCTTAAGTAAGTGACTGTACTTATTCATTCGCACTGGATAATAGATTGCATCACTCACTATTTCTTCTCCCTGCCGACTCATTTCACAGCATGCTGGTACAAAGTGTTTGTTGGTGGAGATGGAGTTTCGCTGAAGTGGTCATTACTGGCCATCAGCATCTGCTCACAGGCTAGAGAAAACAGGGGAGGGATTTCCAACTCACTGTGGCAGATATGCAGTACAGCTTGTGTCTGAGCCCTTCACAAAAGATCAGCCAATATTAGACATGTTAAAAGATCCTCAGTGAATCGGAAATCTAGGAAAAAACATGCATAGGCTACTTTATTTCTCTGTTTTGAGTCAAAGGCAGGACAAAGTGTAACTTAAAGTGGTAATTCTCAAGTAGGAGGGTCAGTACTACAGAACCACAGCAGGCAGCTCGATACCAAGTCATTTTTGTCAGTCCTGTAACAGAAGGAATTGACTTAATGTAGAAAACAGTGTCCCCTGCCTTCCTGATTGGAATAAGAACCAGGATCCAAGAAATGCTACAAGAGCCTGAGAAGGGAGGATTTGCTTTCCTCAGTGGTTCTATTATGCACTGCAAAAGAACAGAGCTGGTATGTACGTTCTGAAAGTCTTTCCAAGGGCTAACTATTAGAAATTACATGAGTTAATAGAGTTAATAACTGAATGCCAGTTTCTGAAGAAGACTAAGAATTTCTATAGAGATGTATGCTCTATTTCCAGCTACATACTAATCTGGGGATTTGTAGTAGCTAACAATAAGCCTTTGAATACCTTTGGAACTCCTAGAAGACAGCCTAAAATGATGGCTGCCTATCTCCAGTGGTCCCCACCATGGCTGGTGGGATGGGCCAGATCAATCACATGCCTGCCTCTGTCCTCAACATACTGCAGGACTGCTGTAAAGATTTTTAAAAGCCTGCCTGCTTCTGTTTTCCTCAGTTTCCAAGCCACAGGAGTTGTTCTCAACCTGGGCACAGAGTTTTCGTAGCCTTTATACATGACTTACCTCAGTTTTTACCTCAACATTGTGGAATCAAAATAGGGACAAGCTAATGCCAAATAGCTAAGATTTACTTTTATTTTCTCATGTTCTTTGTTTTCATTTAATACATAAAGGAAATAATATTCACAGACAGGAATTTTGTCATCATTAATTTATGTTAAATAAGAAGTCTCATGTTATTTCCCATATATTCACGCATTAACCATTCTCATCATCAATTAACATTAAATCAAACCAAGTAAAATACAAGGTAAAATAGATATAAATCTGGAAAAATATACAGAAGTATTTAAGTAAGAATGCAAGAAAAGAAAATGAAAAATAACTTTTTGGAAATTTTCTTAAATTTAAATATCAAAAAAGTGAAAATAATTATTAAATGACACACAACAGGGAGTTTGATTATCCCGAGATAATAATTCCCTCAGGCCTTCCCAGTAGTTTTCAATCCAAGGTATAAATGGCATCACAGTAAATGCTGATGGCTGAGTTTCATGTTCATTTTCCGTGTTATCACTGTGTAGATCTTAAGGGATACACTCCAGTCAATGTCCGTCATGTCCTTCTGTAAAATGAGCAAAATTTCAGATGGGATTCTGGACAATAGCTTTTAGAGAGAAAAATATTCAGATTTTTTTAAAAAAAACCACAAATCCTGAAATAGTAAAGCTGCTATTATGGAAAATCTCACACCTTCTTTCATATGCAAAGTGTAAAAAATATATTTCCACCTCTGAATCATATTTATGAGAACACCAGAACTCTAATAATAATCATCATATTTCCATTAGTGTTTGTGTTTTGTACCGAGATCACAAAAGAACATTGTGTGGCAGCTGGAAAGAATAGAGATTAAAAATGTGTTGAACAGTAACTCACTGGGCTGCCTATAAGCTTTGGGAATTCTTGAATCAAGAAAAATTAGTGAGTTTTCAATCAATTTACAAAAACTCATAGGAGGAGGTTAAGGTTTTTAATAGCTGGAAAGAATAAGAAACATT
>WKFP01015039.1:449001-492713 GCA_011057875.1 Pterocles orientalis
TTAGATCTTCAAGCACCCTGATTTCTCTTGTTCTGCATGAGTGTCACTATTCCATGTAGAGACTACCATGATATATTACTTAGGCAGCAAAGAATAGGAAATACCTTATGTCTCATTTACTAAAATGTATTAGATATGTATTTGAACCTGGCAACTTTGAAAAAGTAATTGCTTTTGAGTATGCAGGTATAACAGATATAAAATAGAACATTTTGTTGTCTTCCCACCCCAAATATTAAATAACCATATAAGAACTGCATTATTTTTCTATTTTTTGCACAGATAATGGTTGACCTACCACTTTTCGTTAATACTATAATTTCAAGTCTATAAGAACCTTGTCCTTACATCCCAAAGGAATTGAATCAGCCTAAAGAAATGGTAAATCATGAAAAAGAGAGGATGAATATTTTGCTGTGAATGAGGCAAATATCTCTACTAGGTCTTTTCAGTGCTCCTAACTTTGAGAGTATTTCAGTAATGAACATTTCTTCCATGTTAGATCAAAGCTGTCTGCATTTTCCACTAGCTGCTCAAGATTAGAATATTGAAGATACATTAGCCTTAAGTAAGTGACTGTACTTATTCATTCACACTGGATAATAGATTGCATCACTCACTATTTCTTCTCCCTGCCGACTCATTTCACAGCATGCTGGTACAAAGTGTTTGTTGGTGGAGATGGAGTTTTGCCGAAGTGGTCATTACTGGCCATCAGCATCTGCTCACAGGCTAGAGAAAACAGGGGAGGGATTTCCAACTCACTGTGGCAGATATGCAGTACAGCTTATGTTAAATAAGAAGTCTCATGTTATTTCCTATATATTCACGCATTAACCATTCTCATCATCAATTAACATTAAATCAAACCAAGTAAAATACAAGGTAAAATAGATATAAATCTCGAAAAATATACAGAAGTATTTAAGTAAGAATGCAAGAAAAGAAAATGAAAAATAACTTTTTTGGAAATTTTCTTAAATTTAAATATCAAAAAAGTGAAAATAATTATTAAATGACACACAACAGGGAGTTTGATTATCCCGTGATAATAATTCCCTCAGGCCTTCCCAGTAGTTTTCAATCCAAGGTATAAATGGCATCACAGTAAATGCTGATGGCTGAGTTTCATGTTCATTTTCCATGTTATCACTGTGTAGATCTTAAGGGATACACTCCAGTCAATGTCCGTCATGTCCTTCTGTAAAATGAGCAAAATTTCAGATGGGGTTCTGGACAATAGCTTTTAGAGAGAAAAATATTCAGATTTTTTTTAAAAAAAACGCAAATCCTGAAATAGTAAAGCTGCTATTATGGAAAATCTCACACCTTCTTTCATATGCAAAGTGTAAAAAAATATATTTCCACCTCTGAATCATATTTATGAGAACACCAGAACTCTAATAATAATCATCATATTTCCATTAGTGTTTGTGTTTTGTACCGAGATCACAAAAGAACATTGTGTGGCAGCTGGAAAGAACAGAGATTAAAAATGTGTTGAACAGTAATTCACTGGGCTGCCTATAAGCTTTGGGAATTCTTGAATCAAGAAAAATTAGTGAGTTTTCAATCAATTTACAAAAACTCATAGGAGGAGGTTAAGGTTTTTAATAGCTGGAAAGAATAAGAAACATTTGCCATTAGAGAAGCAGATTTCAGAGAGGTTTTTATACAAAACAATGTGTTAGTGCTTTTCACCAGTGTATATTTCCATCTTAAAATTCAGTGCTCTCCATTTAAATAGCAAGGCAAGGTAGCCATAAATACGTGCTGGGAAGGCATCATGACAAACTGGAGCTCCTCAGAGGCACAGCTTGCCATGTGTGATCAAACTTGACGTAACCTAATTAATACACAGTCTCAGTAGCTTTCAGAGACCATGTCTGAAAGGGTGCAAGGGTCCTGTTACCACATTTCAACTTACATCTCATGCATGGAGATATGAAAGGTACCCCCACTTACTTACTTGAAGTTTCTTCTTTCAGCAAATATGCCTGAAGAGACTACTTCATCCTATTATAAAATTATACTTTTGCACCAGAAGTCCACCCAGAAACAATGTTCCTATATAGTTGTATATAACTTATGAAGACACTTTTTTGTATTCTCAGTTAAGACATAACGCTGAACATTCATGATTAACAAAAAATAAAAGTGTGGAAAATAACACTGGCCAGAATTTATATGCCTCCTACAGGTTGCTTTTCATTGGTGGTTCTCAAAGCTTTGTATCATGAGATAACATTATTGACTGCCATTTTAAGGCATGAAAAACAAAACTATGGAGAAGAATACATGTTTATCAAGATCATCAATTACTAAACAACAGAATTTGGAATACAAACCAGATTTCTTGGGTCTCATATCATCACGCTATTTCTAGTTGTTTCTTTGATCACCTTTATAGTCTTCAATAAACACTTAAATGTTTTATCATCTCTATGGTTCAAATTATCCAGTAAGAACTAGGTGCATTTGATGTTTCACTGCAGTGCTAAGTTTGTCACTGTATCAAATCCACTCACAAATTATTTCCATTTATGTTTTTCCTCAAAAGACATGCTTACTTTTTTTGTAAGTTTTAAAGAAAAACAATTCAAAAGTATTCAGAAAATAAATTTAGATAATCACAGGAGGAACATAATTTCCTGCAAAGACATCCACTTAGGTTCAGTTATTCTTTTTATATTCTTATAACATGCCAGATGTTAATTTGGCTCACAACTCCTTGCATACAGTCCTATTGCAACTTTAATCAAGTGATTAAGAGAGCTGTTATTTCATTAGTGCATCCTTTTACTGATCGTTGTGACACATTAGTCATAGATAAAATGGGTACCAGAGGCTTGCTTCAAAAATTGTGCATCATGGTTTCAACTGTCACAACATTTTTCTTGTCTTTCAACCTGCAAAAATATAATTATTCTAAACAATCTGGTCTAGCAACTCTTCCATCTCTGTATAAAGGACCTTTCATTCTAAAAAAACAACTGTTCTTTATGTCTATTTTTAATATCAAAAAAAAGAAAGAAAGAGAAAGAATAAAGCAATGAAGATGAGTATTTTGTTTTGCTGTTTTCAAAGGCCTCTTGACATGAGGGAAAGACTTGTTAATAATAATCAGCCAAATGCCTCCTCCATCGCTTGTTGTAAAATTGACCTAACTACTTAAAAAAACCCTGTGCTACATTTTCCTGGCTTGTGTATACAAATCATTCAGGGGAATGGATATGAGGAGTTCTGTATTTTTTG
The DNA here is from genome assembly GCA_011057875.1 of Pterocles orientalis. NCBI lineage: Eukaryota > Metazoa > Chordata > Aves > Pterocliformes > Pteroclidae > Pterocles > Pterocles orientalis. The sequence continues at coordinate 452,257 of WKFP01015039.1, forward strand.
TAATGGATTCTAACAAGAAATTGCCATCAAAAGTTTATAGGGACTAAAGCAATGCTATTAAGAGTCAGAATTAAAGTATTTGTATTAGCAACCACCAATTTTACACACAAACACACAAATAAATTATACAAAAATTAATCTTTTAGTGAATAACATATATCCCAGTTTTTAAAAATTCAGAATTCTGCAAAATTAATCCTATCGTCCCAGACATATCCAGCTTCATATTATACTGTCATAATTCAGCATATCATGACAAAAACCATTTAGGTATTCACACATAGTCGTAATTTTGCCATTTGGGAGCACACTGACCAAGATTTTGGGGCTCAGCAACCCCACAGTTGACTCCAGTGTCCTTCTCAAGGGGCACCTCACAGCCAGCATCTCTCACTTTCCAGAGTCGATCTGCAACTTTTCCACCACTTTAATCAGATTCAGCATGAAAATGAATGGGTCACTGAGTTGTAATCCTTAAGAGTTGTGTTCAGGGAAGAATTTTTAGCAGTTGAAATAAATAACTTTTTTCTTCCTATACGATCACCTATGCAGCTGAGAGACGAATGGAAAAAGTAAATGAGTTTTCTGTCCAAAGTGGGACACGATCTAATAATCTAAAGCATATGTCAACTTCCTTCGACAGAGAATCAGGCCTTTTAATTTTGAACCAGCAAGAAGGCCCAATTGAGCAGGTTGATCTTTCTTCTCGATTTCAGCCAGAATTTGTAAGATAAACACATTGATAAATTGTCATTCATTCCACCAAGAAAAGATAGCCTTCAGAATCGCTATTAAAGAAGAATTTGACATCCTATTATTATAGTCTAATTGCTGCACACATTCACAATGCCATAAAATTGTAAAAGGGTATGCTGTTACTTTTTACTGGCAAGTGTATTGTGATGTAAAATACACAGAAGTATAGGGTATGAAAGAACTATAGTGAAATTCAATTACCGTAGCATACATAGAAGCTCTGAGGAAAATGTAACAGGAACATGCAGTTCTGTGTTACTGGCAGATTATCAAAGTACTGGCTGCTTTTCACAAGTGTTTTTAAGAAGGGATTTTCTGTTAAAGCTTCCGTTTTTTTAAAAAAAAAAAAAATTGAATATGTACTGTTACTTTAAAAATTACACAAACAGCCAAACAAAAGCCAGAAGAATGAAATGTATTTACATAAAAAAAAAAAACGAAAAAACAAACCGCATTCAGTCTCCTGTAAAGCCTCCTGCCTCCCAAAAAAAGTGCAGGATAGCCCTGCATTTTATTATAGGTTTCATCAGTAGATTCAGATCGAGAGCTGTGATTAGGGCCTGAAAGTCTTAGGCTGAAACTGAAAGATGCACTTCAGCTGCAAATATGTAGCAATTATCAAGAAATGAAGTCCATTCCACATTTTAGCTAATCACCATGGAAACCTATATTCATTGGCTCCTAATTGGAAACGTTCCAGACCTGGAAAACATTCTAGGCTCAAGACTGCATAATTTCTTATTTAAGCAGTTGTACTATTCTTCTGTGTTTGTGACAGTATACCATGGCAATTTTGGCAATAACCCTTGAGAAAAAAATACTCTTCTGAGAAGTCTGTCTTTGCAAGTATTTCTCTCATTTTGGTGGGACTTCTGCCTGGTAAGTTTGCTTCATCAAGCCATTTCTACCATTTGTGACAAATACTTGAATACCCACACACAAGTCTTAGAGAAGGCTGCTGTTCCAATAACTCCAAGTTAAACATTAATACTTGAATATCGCTAAAACCAAAAGTTTAAAAAATCCTTATTATATATTTTTACTGGTCTTTGCTAATAGATTTAAGGCTAAATTTTCAAATTTTAATGACAAATATTAGCTATCTTTAATGCAATTCTTTGAAAAATTCTTGGACTGAATTAAGCAGGGATAACACACTGATTTCCACTGATGCATTCCTAAATTAATCCTCCAGATCAAAAAATGTTCTAATAATCAAAAGTGATGAATACTTGTAGGTTTCATTACTATTACTAGGACCCATGCAGACCTTCTCTAAAAATCAGATTATTCAGCTAATTCATTTCTCTTACATCATCTCTTTACCTTTATTCTCCTGAATATTCTGATCAACAACACAAATTACCATTTTATATGCATATCTTTTGTATATATGTGTATTTGTGTGTGTATGATCTCAGGTATGTAATTTTTCTTAAAGATGGCCAATAATTCCAGTTGCATGTATCTTTACAGAAAGGAGACTTTCAACTACAAGTTCTTCGATGATTATTCTCTCTTCGGAACTATGCAATTAGACTTTCTGGCTTTTATTAGGACTCCAGCAAGTAATTTTCCCCACCTTTCAAAATGAAAGGTTCAAGCAAGTGTTTTTTGTCTGGAGAGAAACATTCAATGAATTTCTTGGTTAGCTTGTGTGTGAAGTTTCCATGTTTTCCATTCTCAGAAATATGTATACAACTGCTCACATATTTCTTCTGAATTCCATCTGTATAACTGTACTCTTTTTGGATGGTATAGAGTTAATTTTCTTCATACCAGCTAGCCTGGGTCTGTGTTTTGGATTTGTGCTGAAAACTGTTGATAACACAGGGATGTTTTGGTTACTGCTGAGCAGTGCTCACACAGAGTCCAGGCCTGTTCTGCTCCTCACACCACCCCACCAGCCAGTAGGCTGGGGGTGTGCAAGAAGCTGGGAGGTGACACAGCTGGGACAGTGGACCCCAGCTTACCAAAGGGACATTCTGTATCACATGATGTCATGCTCAGCATATAGAGCTGGAGGAAGAAGAAGGAAGCTGGGGAAGTTCAGAGTGATGGCTTTTGCCTTCCCAAGTAACATTTACGTGTGATGGAGCCCTGCTTTCCTGGAGATGGCTAAACACCTGCCTGCCGATGGGAAGTAGTGAATGAATTCCTTGTTTTGCTTTCATGCACAGGTTTTGCTTTACCTATTAAACTGTCTTTATCTCTACCCACAAGTTTCCTCACTCTTACCCTTCCCATTCTCTCCCCCATCCCACTGTGGAGTAGTGAGTGGCTGTGTGTGGATAAGCTGCCCACCAGGCTTAACCCACAACAGTAATGAAGGCTGCATCTTTCTGTTTGAAAGAAAACTGTGGTTCAGTGAATGCATTAGGAGAATTGTTACCCAAAAAAAAATGGTCTCCGGGAATTATTCAGTTTTATTCTATAAGACAGTACATCATTATACAGGAAGGAGTAAGAACAGGATGGAAGAAATAACTACGTAAAATAATTTCTGACTTAGAAACATGCACCTAGACAAAACTCAAGTGTATTACTACATTTCAGAGTTATTGGTGTCTGAGCTAGCTGTTTTTAAATCAGTTCTGGTTCATCTGTAACCACACTGTTAAAGTACAATGTAAATGCTACCCAGACTGCTATCAAAAGCACTCTACAAATGTATTTCTTTCATCCATTGCTACCTTCAAGAAGTAAAAATGAATCTTTGTTAAGCTTTTACAAAATGGGCACAAACTACTTAAAATTATTGTAAATAGTTCTGGGTTTTTTTTCCTTTCTGTGACTAGAAAGATTTAGCATTGCTTTTCCACTTCCTTCCTGAAACTCACACAAAATACACAAAGAGCAGAGGAATATCCAGATACTTACACCCTTTTACGAATGTATACAGTTGTCACACAGTGGTCATTAAAGAGAACATTTATATATTAGATCCATGGAGTCTGTTATAATATTAGGTGTCGTTAATCTGTACAAACTGATAGCACTAGTTTGTTGACATAGCATTTATCTGTGCAGCCTGATCTTTCAGTGGAGTGCTACTTCCTTCTAATACCCATTTTCTGCTAGAAAATAATTAAATGAGGCATCAAAAGAACTTATTTCTCCAATTCAAAAAACTCAAATGAAATGTGAATCTGTACACAAGGTGTGATCTTCAGGTGGAGTAGAGTATGTTTATTTGAGTTTCAGATGTGTCTTCAAGTAATTAAACTAAGAAATACACAACTGTTTTTAATTGCCACAGCAATAAGATCTCACCTTGCACGCTGACAGTGCAGTGTGCAACAAAGCCATTGGTTTGGTTTTTAGCTCTGTCAAATCAGCTTTCCCAGTTCAACCTCTGACAGAGGGAAGCATGGAAAAGTAATGCAACTGTTTCAGTGTCTAGTGAAAACTTTTCTGAATCAGCTACAATGAAAGTGTGGAAGCATATGAAACATACCTTTATTTTTTTCTATTCTCCAGCTCTTGGTTTGGCCTTTGGATCTCAGTCCATACACCCTTCGCCTCACTTTCTGCAGTCATAAACTGCTGGGTATGTACTTTGATCTTTATTCTGCAAACTTCTTTTCACAAGGAGTCTCAGTATTATAAGGTTATTTGCAGGACATATTTTATTCTGGCTTTTTTACAATGGAAATTGCCTCAAGTTCATGTCCAGTCTTCGGTGGTTTTACATACTGATGTTGCTGCTGTGTTGGGTTAGCCAGGGCCAAGTCCGGAGTTTCAGTGTCCCTGACAAGCAGCACAGCCCCTCTACTGCAAAAAGCTGCTGCCAAAAGCTGCTCCCATCCCTTCCTCCTCCCTCTAATGACTGCAGCTTCCTGCTGTCACTCTTGCAAAAGCAGCTTCTCTCCTTTTTTTTTTCCCAAGCCCTTCTCTTTCCCCTAACCCTTCCTTTTTCTCAAGGAATAATCATCAAATAATCCTGCCTGCATTTCTTCCGGTGATTCTGTGGGCATGAGATGACAAAAGAACAGGGCTCCCATTTTTCTATTAGGACAGGGAAGGATAGTGTGGTTAGACATGAGGGCAGCATTTCTGTGTGAAAAGCTGATGTTCTTCTTCCAAAAAGTGGCCATTGCAATACCTATTGCACCCCAGCTCTCTGTATTATTTCTTAAATTTGAGTTTTCACCAGAGTTTTGCTGCCTCAGTAGCTAAAGGATTTGAAAAAATATTTCATCCTACTTCGTTCTTTCGGAGAAGCAACTATCTGTTGGCTGTTAAAATCTTAATTGAGTGTTTCACGTATCTGTTATGTTGACTTTAAAACCTTCCAAGCTTTAGGAACCATTCTTATTAAACATCATTGCCCAGCATAGTAATTTATCTATCACTGAGAAAACTTTTAAATTCTGTTCTAGCACTTTTTCGAGTTTTGAATTTTGATATATCTAAAGATATATTGAGACCTACAGTTTGGATACATAAGGCATTTCCTGCTACATCTCCCGAGAACCTTATGAACAACTAGTCTTCAGATGGCTAAATGTGTTCATTCATGTCAGTAATGCTTCCTATCTTCGAGTAGTGTTCCTTCTTTCACGAAATTGTTTGGCAAATTTTGAAGTTTTATGTTATTCTAGCACTTAAGAGAGCTCAGTGTGTTGATAGCTTTTGTTGAGGTATTCTCCCCAAGCCTTCTTATTGCCCTCAAAAGAGCCACTTTACTCCTGTAAATACTTGAGTGATGAGTGAATGCGTGTTTGCATGAGCATTTTTTTGAGTTCATGCTTTAAATTCTTGTTCTCTAAACTCCATTCCCATAAAGGGAACTCCAGAAAGACTGATGGTGTTAAATTAGAGCATAGCTCTTTTAAATCTGATTGCTGTCTTGATTACATTTCTGTTGATATCTTCCCTTCTGTATGCCTACCAGGTTGATCTGTTAGGACGGCAAAGGGAAGGCTGGAATGGTAAAGTGGGTTTTGGGAAATGAAAAGTTTTTTCTGAGAAAAGTGAATCCTTCCAATGACATGCGAGTTGGGAAGAGAACAGTAATCCATATTAAGTCCAATGGCTGTAGTTTATTATTCTTTATAGACTCAAACGTGTAAGTTGCATAATACTGATCTTTTTACCCTTGAGACTGTTGCAAATGTCTGTCATTAAAGCAGCTCTAGCTAGCCAGTCAGTTAGTGTCAATCAAAATCTGTGAGGCCTTTTACAAATTAGTCCCTATTGATATATAATGATATATGAATTAAAAGCAAGAGATGGAGCCATTTGTCATTATAACAGCTAAGTTTCCAATTAGCCTGTTTAGCTACTTCCTTTTGTATGTTCCAGGAGTATGGCATGTATTTTTTATTGCTCAATGCATTTTATTTGAATAATACAAATGCTTGAAGGATTTGACATTAATTCAGAAATTGTTCAGGTTTTTTTAATCTGTTATGTACATGGAGGAAGGAGGAGAATAACAATTCTTATTTTATTCTTAATTTCATTTTGCTGATATTATTCACTTCACATTTCATCACACAGAGAGACTTAAGTTATAATCAAAGCTTTTCTGACAATATTTTGTGGACAAATTGGATGACAACAAAAGGTAATAGAGCATTTTCGGACAGGAGAAATCCAGAGTAGAAATACCTACCTCAGCAATGTAGACTAGCTTATATCTGATGATGATAACCGAGTTGCTCTCACACTCTACCAGTGAATCTGAGATGAAAAGCTAATCCTCAATTTTCAAACAGTTCCATGGTGTTACTTCTGCACACCTATAGTGAACCTAGCTGGAACTATATTCCTTTGTTGGTGTGTTGGCATACCCAAAAATGCATGGTCATTTTGCTCCCTAGGATGTTTGACAGGGAACAAGGCAGCAGAAGAGAATGACATTCTTGCAACTTGCAGTGTCTCTCTGTTTCCTGGCTGGGCGTCACCCAAAGCATAAAGAATCAATTCAGCAGCTGGCTGATAAGCTGCAAGAATGGAAAATTTATTCTGTGTCAGGAGCCACTTTTCTATAGTTAGAGTAGGAAATTACTCTTTTAATTACTCTGTATTGCTCTAGACTTTGAATGGTGAAGTATCTTTATCTCAATTTCTAAAATGTAGTCTTTCACGCATAATATTCTCTATCACATAATATTCTAATCCTACCAAGATTATTCTTGAGTTATTTGCATTCAATATGCTGATTTTTGAATATCAGATCTTAAGCATTTTAGACATTGATTTGTCATTTGTTTGGCCCCTTGTACTCACAGAATATTATAGTTCCATTAAATGACTCTTGGACAATTTTGAATGTTAAAGTGACAAAATACCATAAAGAATACAATACTTTTCAAAGAACAAGAATAAAGAAAACTTAAAAAATAATAATAAAAAATAAAATAAAAATAAATTATGCATTTCACATAATGATATCAGGTAGTTACACACATCTGCTAGAGTATGAAAGAATAATCACAAGTAAAAGAAGGTATTGTTAGAAACTTTCTCTTCTAAAAATTTTCTACTCCTAAGCTTCTTGTCAGATACTCTGCTTTGAATTTTCAAAAACAGTCAAGGGATTTAGATGTTAAAGTCCCGCTGGAAGTGCCTTTGAAAGTCCTCCCTAGGAGAACAGCCTGGAAGGAATTTTGTGCAAGAAATAATTAGGAACTAGTGTGTATCTGCAAGCTGAGCAGATGAAGAATAACACCATCTGTACAGCAACTCTAATTCTGCAAAGAATTTAGGCCCATAATGCCACTTTTCTTTACTTATTAATCTGATTGTCCTCATTCACCATTATACTTTCCCACATGTATATTTCACCTATAGGAAGAACACCCAGAGCTAATTGACTGCATTGTTATTTTACTTTTTTAGAAAAACTCCCTTTAATGAGAGTTAGGCTATTTACTGAACTAACAGTGCTTGTTTCATTGTAATGGCCTGCTGCCACTTCTTGACATGAGGCTGAATATTATACGAACTTGGTGGAGCACAGATGCTGCAGGGTATGGGCTGACCGAAAGGTAGAAATAAAGGCAAGTAAGAGGTGATCACAGGGAATGTTAAAGCCATAGGAGATTGCAGAGAAATAAGTGGGGCAAAGAGAGACAAAAGAATCAATATGAGTCAAACTCCTTTGAGGAACCTGTTTTTAAAAATTTTACAGTTATGATCTACCTTCACGCTAGAGAACTCTGTACTGCTATTAAAATAATGGCAAAATTCCAGAAAACAGTTTATGGGAGATCTTTATTTTCCAGATACAGTTTAATAATAAATGCCATTAAAATAATGAGACCAAGAAGAGAGTTGATTGTTCTCTCACAGGGTAAATATGAGAAAGTAGTAAGAGTGATTTACAATGAAGGACAGAGCTGGCATAAAACAAACCAGTGTACATTGATGAGGAATGAGTTCAGGCTGGAAATCAGAAGCTATCTAACCGTCTTGAAAGCAGGGGTCCAAAAGGCTCAGCATGTGGCCCAGAAAAACAATCCACTTTATACTGGAATATGAGAAATTTATGAGGGCAGTTGCATGATAGCTTCATATCTTGAGAAATGATTAGAAAGTGAAAAAAAACAAAAAAAAACAAAAAAAAACCCAAAAACCTTCTTATCAACTCTTCAGTTGGCCTGCTGTTTATCATTACGTACTTAAAACTTTAAGCAGCAAGTATTTTCTCACTATATATTTGGACACAGCAAAGAAAAATCTGAATCAAATACAGCTAACATGGTAGAAGTAATAACAAAATAACATTGAGGTTTAAAGAGAGCTATTCAGGGAAAAGATTAAATGATGACAATATCTTCCATAGAAAATTTCAATAAATCTGACAGAGTCAGGTAAGTTCAGAATCAGTGAGACAAGGCTAGACCACACTTATTAAGCAGAAATAACCCAAGTGAGTAATTTCTGTGAGTGGGGAAAATCAAGGAAAAAATGGGAAACAGTTTTTTGAAAAATGAGAACTTGGAGTTCTCTCAAGATAAACATTCTCTGTTTTCTTTCTAAGCACAATAGTAGGGTTAAACTTCTTACTTTGCAAGCACCAAATTAACCTAGATGTAGCTCAAGCTTCAGATTTACATAAAAATATTTATGTGGTCGCCAAGTAACAAGAACCATATAACGAGAAACAACTCTTCTTTGAAAAGAAATGTTTCAGTGTGCCTTTACTATTTATTCAATTTACTTAGCATTTATGTGGAAATAAGACACTATTATAGCGTGACAGTATTCTGTTTCATTCATATCATCTCTTAATTAAATTAAAGTATGCTGTATTGCAGACACTTATTAAAGTAATTGTGTAAAGCAGGGATATCATTGATACAAACATCCCAGTCATCTTGATACAATTCAAAGACCTTTGCTAATGATTTACTTGAGTAAAAGCCTGGATTGGTCTTGGCCTTTGTGATAATAACTTACTAGAAATTGGGCTAAATTATTTGCAAATTCTTTACTGGGCTTATAAACCTAGATAAAACTATGAAAGGAAGATTAAAATAAATATTTTGTAATTGTGAAGTTCGGTGATCCTGTTGCCAGACTCAAATATCTAGGCAAAGTTTCAATTCATACAAAGCAAATGTAAGTAAATGAGTAAGAGCACTGCCTCCCTGTCTCAGAACACAATATAATAGATGGTCAGAGACAGCTTCTAGTCTGGAGTCACGAACCTGTGCCTTCACAGTGGCTGTGTGACTCAAATTCATCAACAGCTTTGACATTTTCAGTACTATTGTCTCTGAGATAAATTTACCTGTTGTACATTTCTCTTTAGCAGGAGACTTTCCAAAACAATGACATGGAGAGTCACCTCTTTTTTCTGTTGTTGTTTATTCCTCTCTCCCCAAGGCATATCTGATCTGTCTCAAGATCAGTGAAAAAAAAAACATTTAATTACACCACAAATTTGAGGGAAAACAAGTTATTTTCTCCACATGTAGAAGTTTCCCCCAACAGTGATTAACTTGGTAACATAATATTAAGTAAAGAATTATCATGACATATTATTTGACTAGCACTATTTAACAAAGTAATGATACTATTGCCTCGAACATCACCTCAGACATCTACTATATACAATATTCAGGAATCAAAACCAGCCTTTGATTGAACACTTTTCATTTTCACTGAAGTGGACATTAATCGCATGGATTCCTGAGCCAGACTTGGCTTACTGATGTCTTTTACGCAGCCTTAGTAATAATCTTAACCAGATCCTGTCTTCAGACTTTTGCAGGACTGGATCTAGAAATGCACCAGAAGACTATCGGTGCTAAATTATGCTATTGGGTGGTATCATTTTAATGAGAAAACAAACAAACAAAAAACAAAAAACCGACCTAGTTTCCTCATACATAGGTATTGCAACTTTAGTCATGTTGAAGACACAGAATTTCCTTTTCATATCAACTGCTTTAACATAGCCAAATGTATACTCCTGAAGTTTAAGATTTTACTGAATGGCTCAACTGGCTTTATAATACAGGAAAAAACCCACAGAATTACTTATGAACCGTGGAATTGGCTCCCAAGCCAGGGAGAGATTGGTTGCTATGGCGGCTGCTTGTGAAAGCAGCTGGCTTCTTCAGCATCTGATTACTGCAATAAATTAAGTGGCAAACTCCAAGCACCAGAATTAAAGAATATATATATGTTCAAAATAAAACCTGCATGGACAGTATTAAGGAAAACATTATCTATTTGAATATTTCATGTCTCCACATTCCTCTTTCTATAATGTTTCAGTTACTGGGCTCAGCCAGATATTCTTTATAGGACTTGATGGACAAATTGTCTCTTTCAGTATTGTAAATTCTAGGCTGTAACCTCTGATAAATTCAGGTCGATGCTATGACACTTATTTTTACTTGTAAGGAGAGGTAGGATAATTCACGCATATTTATTCCTCTCAATTGCTGCTTCCTTTTTTTACTATGAAACTGGAAAGAAAAAAGAAAAATGAGGGATTATCTGGATTCAGGATTACTATATTCTTAATTTTGAAACAAATTGTTAATTTCTAGCATCAACCTTCCTTTTGAGTAACTTTTGCATACCGTTCTGAAACAGCATTTTATGGGTCAAAGAATCAATTGCAAACAAAAAATGAAGTAACAATATCAAAACAAACTTTAATTAATAATTGACTTAGACAAAGCTGATTGTCTTTTTTTTTTTTCCTGTTCTGGAAATAAAAACCAGAAGGTATTTTATTTCTTTGGTGCACAAGTCATTACTTATGCTTGTGTGATGTCAACTTGCTATACTATAAGAAGAATTTTCATGTTCAGCTACAGTGATTTTCAGAGGGAATCAGTTGTTTTCAAAGCTTAAGCATCAATTGGAGAAGTTCCAAATCATTACCTGAATTTATATTCCATTCTGTCTGAAAATGTATTTTTATGACTTGCAGACCTTGTCCTATTATTTTTGAAGTCAGGAGGAATTTTGCAGTTGACTTAAGTGTGAAAAGAGCATCCCTGTAGTTTTTAAGGGATAACTGAAAGTCGCAGAATCAGAATCACAGAATCACACAACAGCCCAGGTTGGACCTTGAAAGACCATCTGGTCCAGCCTTCCATGGGAAAGGGAGAAGGAGCCTAGATGAGAACTATTCCAGTCTCCTATTACCCTGCTTCTCTATGACTCTGCCTATGTTTTATATTTTACTTTATTTTAAAATTAAAAGTGTCACAACATCTAGAAAAGACCTGTAGTCTTGCAGAGGATGGATGGTTAGGGACATAAGAGTAATGTTCTCTCAGAGAAATATCTTTTATGCACATGTACTGCTGAGACTGATTTCTTACATTTGAAGTGCAACATAGCAGCCAGTAAATGTAAGTAGGAGCTCTTTTGTATGACAGGGGGTGAAATCCTTCTTCCTTTAATCATCAGGTAGAATCCTTCAGGAGAAAAGGACCTGACTGCTAATTCTGCTTTGAAATGGAAAACTTGGAGGGCAGAAGATTTCACCACTTAAAAGAACAAGGTATACTGATATCAGTCATAGAATTCAAACGGCTCCCTTGTTGCAAAGGTTGTGCTAAATATAGGAATGGCTTTGAGCTGAGGAAGAAAATTTGCAAAAATCTGCAGAAAACCATGGTCTAGAAAAGGTTTTTTGCATGTGAGACTTCTCACGTATTTGAAATTAAACAAATTCCACCAGTTTAGAGGAATCCTCATTAGACCAAAAACTCATGATTTAGGAGAGTAGTAGAACAATAGTTACCAGATTTGTACTGTGAGTCAGAAAGAACAAAAAAAGGAATATTATTCCTTTTTTTCTGCAGTCACTCTCACGTTCTTTCCCTCTTAGCTTGAGTGTTAGCTCAAGAAGCAGAGAGAGAAAAGGAAAGCAAGCACTAGTCTAAAACAAATTCAAGGGGTTTTTTGGCCATAAAGACAAGTTAACATTTTTGGCAACTTTCATTTTTCATTCTGCAGCTGGAATTCAGCAGCTCATAGGTCTCTGCCAAAGCAGATGCATAATCTAGGCCATTGCCTCACAACTTCTTTTGTGAGTGTTAAAGGAAACACTTTCTAGATAAATACTGTGAGAATCTTAAAATTAGAGAGCTTGAATAAAAATGACAAGATTCACTTGTCCAAATTGGATCAGAGGATCCAGCTGGTTGCACAATTTAGGCATACTTTTTCTCAGTTCTAATAAACACCCATTATTATTTGCTCCCTAACTACCTATAAAATAAAGATCTAGCTGCTAGTTCTCTTTCAGGGGATGCTGTATTGACAAAATCAAGCATTTTCCACAATATTTTTTTTAATTTGAGTGCAATCATGATGTTATCTTGAATACTGGAACAATTAAACCACCAGAAGGTTCACTGTTCACAGCCCCAAGGATACTTCAGCTACTGTCCTGACTTTATAGCTTTCTTTTCAAGTAGACTTACACTGCTGGGATATTTTTCTCTCCCTTTTTAATTTTGCTACTTGCTTCTCCAATTGTTCTGTTATTCCCTCTCTCCTCTATCTCCACATGCACGTATCACACACATGCATGTATGTACCTCTTCAAGAAAATAGCAATGCCCTCCCATTTTTTACTTGGATGGAAATGGGTGGTTTTCACTGGGGATTTAGATACTGGTATTTACTCAGCCGTCTTCTGTGAAAGCAGTCCCACTAATATTCCTGGTAAAACAAAACCATTAATCTCACCAGTTTCAATAACATTCTATCCAATGCAATATCTTTATCGTGGTGATAGAGATCCCTTCAAATCAGGGCAATTTGGTGGAACTGTCATCTGCTACATATAATTTAAACATTTCTGCATTTTCTTCTCCACCTCTGGAGACCATCTTTGCGTAAAGTAAAGGTAGCAGGTTGTTCAGGGCAAGATTTCACAGCCTTTCTGGGAAACCAGCTGCACTCTTTGATTACACTCACTTTGGTGCTGTTCTTTCCAACATATATCCAGAATTTCCCTTATTGTAACTTGTGCCTTTTGTCTCTTGTCCTTTCATTGCTGACTTCCAACAATAGTGTGGCTCTACACACCCTCATTGGGTGGTTGAAGATGGCAGTAAGATCTCCCTTAGTCTTCCAAGACTAAGCAAACCCAGTTCTCCCAACCCTCTTTTATACATCATGTGCTCCAACCTTTAATCATCTCAGTGGTCTTCAGCTGAATTCACTTCAATTAGGCAATGTGTGTGTTGGAAATGTGTGTGCAGCAATGGTGTGTTGGAAAACCCAGCACAGTAGAAAGCCTCTGATAGTGGAAGTCACAAGCTTACTGCTTCTTGCTCTTCCACAAGCTCTATACTATCCTGCTGTCTGTTCCAGCTTGTGGGATGGCTTTTTAACCAGGGACATTTTAGGTCCAGAAGCCCTCTGCACAGCACAGTTTCCAAGTGATAAACCTTTCCAGCAGCAGAACAGCTGAGGACCATGATACTGAGAGGACCAAGCAGTTCCTTATTGGTCTATGAGGGTCTGCAAAAAGATGAAGTTGAATAAAGCCTCCTAATAAAAGCTGGTGTCTCGCAGAGTAGCCAATTTTAGTTTCTCAATTCCTAGGCTTCTGATGAAATGGCTGCAGAAGCTGTATGGCTTGATCAATCATGCAAAACCTTACACATTCTCCACTAAGTCAGTTCAGGTGCATCTATACTACAGACGGTGAATTTCTGATCGCTGCGCTGTCCCACAGTCATTTTCTGTAGATATGTGGATTCACATATCTGCTTACCTATCGATGTATCTATCCCTGGTTTACAGAATTACAGTTAATCTAGAGAAAAAAACAACCACCCAAAACACTGAATTACTTTTTTGGCCATTAATAGTGAAATAAGCAGGACATTATGTGTGAATTAAACATCACCTCTGTACCTGCTGATGCAAGGAAGACCTTGGCATCTACTTTGTCATGCTTTTCACGCTAAAACGTTAATTCTATGTAGACACAGTGGGTGGAATGACACAGACCTTTTATTGTAAAAGACTCAAGTCAGTATTCTCTAAAAGCTTTCCTAATAACGGTTTCTGACATTGATTGTGGAAATAATCAATATGTTTTAATGGAATATCCTTTCTGAAAAATATTAGTTAAACGCACATAGTCCTACATCATGAATAAAGGTGTTAGAAAGAGGGAGAGGGAGAGGGAGAGGGAGAGGAAACCCCCAAAGCTTCTAGATACTAACTTAAAAACTTTTTGATATCTAACTGATACAGGGTTATCAGGGAGGAAGTCAGAAACTCTTGAGCATGGTATTAGGTAAGCTGAACTACTTGTAACAGAGCTTGTTGGCCAATTACATGGCTGTATTCATCAAGCTCCTTTCTCAAGCAGTATTGTAGTGAACATATTGTAGTTAGCTTTGTCTTAAGACAAAAAAAACCAAACCCAAAACTATAATGAACCACAATGGGCAACACTTAAGGTTTTTATGTTCCTGCCATGAAGACTGATGTGTTCCTTTTGTAATGCCTGATGCATGTATCCCTGAAGCAATCGCCACACGAGGTCACTGTTGTTCATATATGAGTCATAAGCTTGGCTCACGATATTTTCAGTTGACTGAAGCCAAAATGTGAGACTGGAAAATAAAGTTGTTTGTATTACTCATTAACAAAAGTATGCAAAAAGAATTAATTAACATGCTGTATATTCAATGCAAATATTGAAAACATTAATTGCATAAAATATAGAATGCAAGTTAATAGTTTCTTTGAAAAACTGGTAAAACTATATAATAGTGGCTGAAAAGAAGTAAGGGTATTATCTACTATATTTACCGGAACTTTCTCTGTAGTAATTACTCTCCTCTGTACCTGGCTATAGAACATTTGATGGGCTGTGCTGGGATAAAAACACCAAAAGAGTTTCAAGAAAGAATTAGAAGTTTGCAGTTGCTTATTTGCTTATCTTTCTTGAGAGACTTTTCTTTTTTCCTTTTTGCTGTTGCATGTGAAGTTTAGTGTCTTCAGAGGTATGAAACCGTAAAAGGCTGAAATATTATGAGCAATGTGTGATGCTCTGCCATTAGAGAAGCAAATAATTATAACAGCAGTGTTATAGCAAACCTGTGTACAGAACTGTGGTGTGCAGCCATTCTGACTGTAAATTTGCTTACCATTTTTTTATAAATTCTTATAATATACCTATCATGCTGATAGTTTCTCTGAATGATTCATCCATTCATGTGATTACATCAACGTACATTACCATAACATCTTCTCTTAAAAGATTACATAGTATATATGATTCATGCAGTGCTATGAGATTTCAGATAAAGTAACTTTCTTTTTCACTAAATTCTTCTAATTAAAGAATAAGGTGTCATAATTGCCAATGCTGTATAGTCATGAAATTAAAAACCTCATCATGATCAAAATCACCAAGAGAATAGAACTGAAATAGCAATCAAAAAAGTCAGCTGAATTTGTAGAACTGCGTAAGTAAAATCTCACTCCCCAAACCGAATCAAATTCATATTTGCATGCTGAGATCCTTTCAGTAAGGCATGCTTTTATGCTGGTGTATTTATGAATGTGCATTTAGATGCAAAAACAGGACTTGTTCTACTAATAAAATAAAAGATAACTTTAAATGTTGATTAGTTCTCGCAACATCTTTTATCAAAGTTCCATGCATATTAACTCGTACATTTGAGCATAAAACCCCCCTCTCTACTTAATGTACAAAAAGACTGCTTTAGTAGGATATTAAATTGCAAAAAAACCCCAGTCATCTGCTCAACAGTTCTTGCATTTATTTTTTGATCTTTAAACAGGTGAGTGAATAAAATTCCTCATATTATGTAATTATTTCATAACTTTGGATTCCCATATGGGATTTAAGAGATCATGAAGAAAACTTAAAAGCTGAACATATTAATCTTTGGTCAAAGAGGAACATAATAACGAATCTTAAAGGACAGAGCCTGTATAAAAAAATGGATTAAAAACTGGGTCAATACAGGACATTATCCAAATTTTCAGTTGACAGTATATTACCTTAAAACTGCAAAAATAAATTGTCTTCATAATTAAATAACCATTAATTTAAATTCTACAGTAGAACTGACTAGACATAATGTGACCTCCATGTTTATAGAAACAAAACGTAGTATAATTACAAAATATAATTAACTGCACTAATTAAGCTATAAAATAGCAATAACTCTCAGTAAGTATCTCACTACAGTTCACTGCTTAGCTGAATTTATGACTGTAAAGGAAAGCTAAAAGCACGAGATGCAGGAGTGAGTGCGAGAGTTCATCCTGCCCCAGAAGTCAACTAGATTTAGAAAAATCTGTCAGAATAGTTGGTGAAAAATCAGTAGCAACAGCATGTGCAGCAGATGGCTGTTCAACAGCAGTAATGAGTTTGAGTGTGCAAGGCTACAACAGCTCTTCTGGTAGCTGGTGGCCCTACTGCAAGCTGAAAGGACAAGAAGGGATTTACCTCAAGATTTGTTAGCTGGGTGCCCAAAACAGCAGTTTAGCCAGCACTGCTCTCAGAGAGGAGTCAAACCGTTAACCAGAGAAATGTTTGATTGATGAGGTGGAAATAATGGGGTGTTTTGACTTCTTCCAGAGTACAATTTATAAAACTACTTGATTGTGCCATCACGCAGGAAGAGAGAAACTTGCACTCCAAGACTCAGATCACTAGTGTTGACCAACTAAATGTTTTTGTTTTGGCTCTTATGCCCAAATAGATCTTGATTTATTGTACTAACAACAGTTCTAACATATCTGACCTTTTAAACCATAACAGCTGACAACTGTTGTACAAGATAAATATATGAGGTATTTTCAGGAACAAGCTATAAGACAAACAATTTCAAGTTAATGTTGCTTTGGTGCTTTTTTTCTTTTGTTATTTTATCTAATATAGTATTTCAGCCTAAGCAAGCAAAGAAGCTAACATACCTCCTGCTACCTTGCCTTTACTCTCTGTAATAAAAATCCTTTTTGAAAAAATTTATCACATGGTAAGGATCATATTTTTTAAGTGGAACCTCTTCAAGATTGGCAACATATCACTGGGTTCCCCAGGAAAGAAAGAAAAAAAGAAATCTACTTTATTAGGAAATGCGGGGTTTAGTGCCAACTTCTATGCCACCTAAAAGATCAGCAATCCAGGAGACTGGTTTTGATCACTGAGTGTTGTTGCCCAATGTGTCACTCCAGCAGATGATGATGGGGTAGGTGGAGGGCACTTCTAACTTCTATTCATTTCTTTCAAGTGAGATTTAATTTATTTTTATTTTTTTTTACTGAGAACTTCCCTCCCTTGCCTCAGTAACCTACTTCATTCAGTGTGTCTTCCAAGCCAGTGAAGAGGAGAAAGGATAACATATTTTTGTGTGAGTCATATGCTGGTAATGATCTGAGCTATTTTACTCTCTGAAGTAGCATAGCTCTTTCATCTCTTAGGTAGTTTTACCACTACTGGTTAAAGGTTTAAAGGAATGTGTGGCCAGTCTATCCAAGGGGCAGCTGACACACAGTCAGAAAATGCATTGTGGAAATTTTGGATCAGTGAGGTTCAAATATCATTCAGAAGAAGCGAGTAAAAAAAGCCTTTCATCACAGTCCTGTGATCTTGAATGGAGCTTTTGAATTGTATCTCTATAACTTGTAGCTTATAAGGATCAAATTTGTGGCCTTCTTTTAGATAAATTTATGAGATTTCACCATTGAAAAATTAGCACAGTTGGTGTCAAAGCACCCATAACTCTTTTATAAGAATCTATACTATTTAAAAAAAAGTGGTATAAATTTTGCATTTTTTGACATATTCATCATCCATCCATAGAGATGGAGACATTCCTGCTGACATAGGCAAATCAGGACTTGAGGTCATTCAGAAGTCTAACAGCATATACCACTACTACTACTACCACTACCACCACCACCATAATTATCATCATAATTAAAATTGTGTATAACATTAATATGAAGTAACAAATGTTTAACCTAACAATTGCAGAGATTTTTGGAACACTTTACTCTCTGTACAAAAGTTTCCTCTTCCAAACCATGGAAGCCAATGTTCAGGGTCACAAAAGGCACCATCTCTCTGAAAGTTTGTCCCTATTCCTGTCGTACATGTACCACTTCTATGCACTTTCCCTTTAAGTGAGTGTGTTTTTTAATCTCCACCTTATCAAGACACCTGGGATATGTAAATATGCAATTAGTTATCACCAAGGCATTTTTGTAATCCATTTTTTCTTGGGAAATGTGTGTGTGCATGCGTGTGCACACTTTTGTGTGTGTAAACAGAATCACAAAATAATTTGGGTTGGAAGAGATCTCCTGAGGTCATCTTGCCGAGCACCCCTGCTCAAGACAGACATACATTCACTAATTAGGCTAGAAACAGCAAAATATTGATTTATATTAGCATCAGGACAGCTACATAAAATAAATACATTTGTGATAAAATAATCCACTAGTTTGCAATTATGTGCATTAAGCAGCACCATTTTTTCAGTTACCTTTCTAACATAAATACATTTCTATTTACATGCATATATATAGACACACCACATACAAAGATACAAACACAGAGATTGGAAAGACATGAAAGAATGTATAAATATACATATCTAGCAGAACTGCATTTTTTAAAAAGCAATATGCTTACATGAAATGTTATAAAATAATATTATTTTCCTCCTGAAATAAAGGCAAAGCCATGGAGAGCTAAAGGAGGTCAGAAGACCACTTGTCTTTTACTTAGACCAACCTTTTCAAACAGAAGTATCACATAATGGAGCCTGGCTGTAACATTTTGAGAGCACATCAGTTGCCCTTCAGTGCATTTTGTATGAGCTTAACAAGTCAATGATAACCTGGGTGACAACTAATTAACACACTACTAATGAGGCTGTAAAAATTGGGGTCCTTAGAGATTTCTGATTACTGACATCTATTGCTCTTTGGTCATTTTATGGGAGAAATGTCGCTGAGTGAAAGTTTTAATGTTTCATATAGGTTTTCCAGAGCACAGCTTTCTGTGGTAAATAGAAAACAAATGTAGTTAATCATGCAGATATCAGCAAAACATGGAACATCATGCCCTTGTGTTCATGCAGAAAGAAAATGTGTCTGATGTAGATGTTTAGCTTTATCATAGCTTAATAAAACCAATATTTGGCATATTCAAATACTGAACTACAAACAAATGTGCTGTGACTCTGGAAGCAATTTTCAAATTAGCAAACTAAAAGTTATCTAAAAGGCAACATATTGTTATACTCTAATGGGCCATTATGGCATCACTTATTTACTTCTTTAATTATCTGTTCCAGTTTAAAATAAATTTCTTCAAATTTTGGACTCAGAAACCCCACAGGGTTTTACAATTTGGCTTCTGCAAAACCTACTCCTTTCTCAAGGAGTAGACATTTTCTTCTGGACTAAATTACAGGAGCATGAAAGGTACAGGGCTTGGCAATACGTCTGAGTAAATGTGACCTGTAGAGGCATTTTTTTCCCTGTACTTACCACCCCTATTACAAGAAGAGTGTAATGCAAAGACTCCCTTGTCCTAGCACACCCTTGTATACAGTAAAGCAACAAGACTGACCTGAGCCTATTCAGAGAGAAAATATAAGCATATAGGGACAAGCTGAGTAAAGCCAGATTGCAGCCAATTGACCTGAAAGGAAAACATCCAAGCTTCTGTATTAGTTCCATTGATGCTCTACTAAGTGAAAGGCATTTATATTCATGATAATTTCCCTGTGATTTCTCTCCTAACATTTTATTTTCCTAGTTTTAAAGCAGAAAACCAGAAAAAAAGGTTGCCTTCTTTATTCTGTATATATAACCCTAACTAAGTAATGCTGTTTTCTCAGACTCAGCATCTTTCCCTGACCCAAAATTTAACTGCCCACAAGGTAGATGTCTGTATACGAAATAGTCACTCTAAACAAACTTCCTGTATAGTCAATGGAAAGCTAGTCCGTGTAGACAACATGGAAGAAGTGCTTTATAGCTTCTTTTCATTGTAACTACCAGGTCTCTGTTGACAGAGATACTGCATGATGATTTTTGAGAGATCCTTTTTTTGTCAGATGTCTCCCAGAGTTATCTAATTTGTCTAATAATAACCCATTGCTCAGTATAGTTACATCTGGAAAAAAACATAGAAAATTTTATCTTATTCCTTTGACTTTCTTCTGAAGGGTTGTTTCTTTAAAGCATCAGATCTTTCATTCTTATGTATCAAAGTGACTTTCTGAATTTATTTTGATCTTAATTTACAAAATTAGAGTATACACAAGTGAGGAGGTAAAGTCTAATCAATGAAACAGATGGAATATGAGACTCAGGTCTAATTTAACATTTTTCTTTTCTCTACAAGCATTTAAAACATTCAATTCAATTTTGGAGTTCTACAGAGAGTCTACTGGAGTCTGTTGAAAGTTTTGCATTGATGTCCACATCTACTAGATCAGGTTCCAGATGTTTAGATTCTTTAAGAATTTTGGCGAAAAACCCCTGAATCCCGAGTTATAATTGTTATTTATACTGGTCAGATTTTCAGTGATGCTCAATGACCTGGATGTCCTTATTTCTAGATGTACACTGTACATGATCTTTGACTTTCTCTTGGTGACTTTTCTTTCAAAGTTGTTGAAAAACTTCTCAAGATTCTTCTCAGAGCTGCCTTCAATTTATTTTTTTTCAATACATTTCTAATATCCTGGTCACAGTATTTCAAGTGTAGCCAGTACAGGAGTAACAATGTCCCTGTTAAAACACGTTCTTTGCCTATGTCAAGCGAATATTTCTTTCCCTTTGTAGACGCAATATTAAAATTGCATATCTGCTTTGCTGCTACTGACTCTTCCTCCTTTGAAGAATGATTAAAATGAGGCTATAACCTTCTGTGGATTGTATTGTTTTATATGGTTCCCTAAAGGAAACTGTATATTTCCTCAGTGGTATCTGCAAAATGTAATGTAATGTATTGTCTCCTATATCATGAATATGCCATTTATTCTACTTCTGAGCTTTTATTTTACAAAGAAAAAAGGCCTAATTTACAGCTGATTACTAACTTTAGTCCTACTAACTTTAGCTGCTGACAATGTAGACAACCTTTCCAATTTATGGTTATGTAATTTTTCTGTTACAAAATCTTTACATGATTTAATTTCTTTTTCTTTGTTTTAGAAGTAATAATATCATATATATATCATATGTAACATTTAAGAAAAAAATCACTGTGATTATATTCAAGTTATTTTCAAATTATTTAGGTGCGGTTTGTGGTCCCTATATGTAAAATTGTAGTTGAAATCCAGCATAGTCCTCAGGATAGAGTTGGAAATTTAGACCTCCCTGTTCCCAAGACTTTGTATTTAAGAATAAGAGGACAAAATACACCAACGGCATTTCAAGTATGACTCAGAAGCTGGAAGTATCTTCCCTCGCAGATAAAGACTTTTATCAATGGTTTGTTAGAGCTGTTTTTCCCCTTTCTGCCATCTCTTTGCAGAATGGCTCATTTTTACCATGAACATGAGAAACATCTTACTACTATGGTATAACGGGTGATGATAAGTACAGTTTGCTTGACAAGAGAGTAGTATGTAGCTGTTTCTCCAGACTAGTCACACAAAATCTAGTAGCTACAAGCTATACAGTACAAACTATGTGATTAACAGAGGGAAAAAAAGTTATGTATCCATACTATCTACAGGAGACATCCAATCACATTTTCCTCATTGGCTCCCACTTTATAAGACAACAACAACCCATTATACCTTTCTAAATTAAATTTATAAAAGACTAATTGCAGAAGAACATTTTTTGATTCTCTGTTTCCATCTTCATATACACACCAACCAAAGACTGCAGGGAAGAGACTATTAGCAAGATTTCAGATCATCTACTCTTTGTAGTATTGTGTTGACTTTTATTCACCTAAAAGATCTAAGAAACTATTGCTTATAACTATATTACTTGATCGGTACACAGATCACCTCCTTCAGACCTTTTACCAAGGCTCTTTTTGAAGCTATCAGTGCTCTCAGTACTGTTGGAGGTAGGGCAGTGCAAATCAAAACTCTTGATTATCGCCCAGGTTGTTCCCCCTGGTTACCAACATTAACACAAAACAGACCCGTAAAATCTTCAGACAATAACAGTAAGCAAGACTTTTCAGTATGCTGTCTCATCTACGCTTGCAACTCCCTAAAACCCCCTACACAGGCATGACTTAATGACTTCTCTAGGGTGCATCTCTACCGCCTTCTGCTGCACAGCATGCTGAGCCCCGAGGCCTGCAACGTGCTGGCTGGTATTGCTTGGAGTGTATCAGAGATCCCATCTGGCAAGTACACTCAGATTTCTTTTGCAGAGAAACTGGAACCTATGTGGAAGTGTGGGGAGGAGAAGAAAAGCTTGGAGAAGAGCTGGTGCACGCCCTTCTCTTGCCCCATCAGGACAACCCAATGCCTCTGTGCTTGGGCTTTGCTTTCTGTAAATCAGGACACCAAGCCTGAGTCATAAAGCACTCATGAGTTAAAACCTCAACATTCATTGCTGTCTGGAAAGGGAAAACTTTAGTTTTTATAATGTACATTTTATTTTCAGACTGTCCTGAGAATTAAAACCCTGGTTGAAGCCCCAGAGACATCCTTTGTTAAGCAGGTATTCTGTATTGTATCATGGGTATTGTATCACTAAGTTTGTTACTGTTTTCCTTTCCTACATTAAACCTTTTGATCTCACCCAACTGTAAGTGATTTATAACACAAAATGCACTGTTATTCACTATGCCAACAAATAGAATGCAAATATTTCCCAGTTTGGCACACGGAGCATGTGTCACATCTTGTGACCAAATAACAGCAGCATACTACAAATAAACAAGAAGATAAAATTCCTCAACAATGTATCAGTCATTTGTTACCACCTCTCTCTCAAGACAGTGTAATATAAAATTGCTTAATAATCACCTGCTTTTTTTTTTCTTTTTCTTGTTTGTTTGTTTGTTTTTTTGGAATGAATAAGCCACATCTTCTCATTTAAGATAAAATGTGCTCCTTCACTATTTTCTCATCATGCCTTTTTGTCAAGTATATATCTGAGAATCTTGTGAAAAGAGGTTTTGGCCTCTTTGAACAAGGGTATGTTTCAGTAATATATCTCTCAGCATCTCACCAATGAGGGAAGTTTACAGAAGTAACCAAAAGAAGTTTTCACAGACTATTTATTCTGGGACTTTGACCCAGTCTGTTGGAAGATTGAAAATCCCTGTTCAGGACTGCAGATTTTGGAAAAGCCAGGGAACTTGATACGCTACAGGGTAATTTTCTGACAAGTTATAAATCTTCACATTGCTTGTATTAGGATATGAATAGAAGGAACACTCTTAAAGATAATGTTTGTGGACATTTATATGGCAGGCCAAATGGAAAAAAAAATTATTCTGTTTTATTGAGAGATAATGATTACTTCTTATGACTAAATTTGATAGTGCTGCACTATTTACAAAGCTTTAAGCAGACATTAAAATAGTCATTACCAAGGGCAGGATTCTCCTTTCCATTCTGTGTCTGTTCTTTCACATGAAAGAACATATTGCAAATGTAAACACACTTTGAGCTGAATATATACAGTATTTTTAACACTCTTTCTGGCATCTTGCTGGCAGATGACTAGCTGTGATAAAAAAAAATGTTTTTGTGACAATTGTTTTATGCGCTGTTCACTGAAACTTTCTTCTGATATATGTGCTGTCAGAATGCACATGCACATCATATTTATGCTCTGTTGACCATCCATATTTAAAATATACCAGCTGGATATAGGACAGTGAATGCAGTCAATCTCAAATGTCTATGCATCTCAGCTCTGCAAACTGGAGAACTCCAGGTATCTTTTTAGAACTTACACACTTCAGCTCCTCTGTGTTTCTATTTTCTTGTCTGTGACTATTTGCTGCATTTGTCTGAACAAGAAGGGAAAAAAGAAAATTGTATATGTTATTATTAAAGGCAAGATTAGGATTTTCAACATAGACACAGCTGAGGTACACACTTTTAGCCCAGACATCCCCTGAAGAACCCCCAAAGACAGCATGCTTCTTTGAGACCCATTTTTTAACTCATTTCTCTGTGCAGTCTTGAAATCTATTCAGCAAATGTTAGCCTATAACATCAAGAAGTCACTTTTCCCCTCTGCTGGTTGTTCATCTGAACCAATTGAAAAGCCTGTGAACCACGGAAAACCAGGTGCTAACCGCCGTCTCCACATGTCTGCAGAAGGCAAAGTTGTGCCCACCGCCAGAGCAGAGCCGCTCTCTGCTCCCCAGCACATGAAGGTGTAACTGTTCATCAGAAGTTTCAGTTGGCTGCAATGTTGTTAAAAATCATGTGGGCTGCATGAAAGGAATAATCAAAGCAGAAGAAGGGGTGGGAGGCTGAGCTCCATTTACATCTGTAATATGCAAAAAAAGGTCTCACTCCTTTGTGAAGGTCACAGCCCACAAGGGAGCGGATTCTTGCTGTGCAGTTGACGTATCCATAAGCCGATTGCATGGCGAGTGGGGTTGATGTACAGAGATATGAGGGAGAAAAGGGAAGCCTTTCCATATTCAGTCTTATGGACTGAATACGTTTCTGGGTAGGTGATGTTTCTTAGAACAGCCCCACTATGTTGACTGAGATGGCGGCTGCCGTATGTATGCTGTAAAAAGATCACCTTGAGTGAAGCATGCAAAATAAGCACATCAAGGACAGATGAAGCAGGCAAATTTGGAAAGAAATGAATTCAATTCATACAAGCCGGTGTTAAAAAAAAGATGTAACACTGATCATATTCCTTTATTCGCGATGATTTGCATTATCTCAGTCAGCTCTATCCACTCCTAGATTATTGTTTGATGCAATGAAAGTCGCTTTAGTAATATAGTTTGCAGAGGGCATGGAGAACAAGATTATTATGTTATAACTTTATTACTTTGCATAGTTGCAGGAGAAGTTGCTTATTATAAGGAGAAAAATTAAGGTTTATGGCTTAGGTATTCACTTCTGATATTTGTTTTTTTCACTTACATTTCATTTCCCATCTCATTTTTGGATAATTAAAAAGAAAGCTACAGACAGAGTCAAGTTGAAGACTCACTTATAATAGCAAACTTCAGCAGTCAAAATCTGCATGACTTAAGTACCTTCATTTCTTTATTGTATTTTCAGTATTTTTTGATCAAACTGATATAATGGAAAAATAGCAGAAGCATGAAGAGTTTCCAGTATCTCTGAATCTTCTGTTTTACCCTGCAGCCACATGCTGAATATACAGCTGCAGTGATTTTTTTTCCCCCAGTGCTGTTCAAGCAACGATCAGAATGCTCTGACTAATGTTCTGAGAGTCCAGAAAAACAAACAAACAGGTAAGAAGGACTAGCAAAAAAGATCACCTTGAGAGTTTCCTGCAGGAACTATCTGCAAGTGAACCCAAGTTCTTAAGAAAGTTTGGGTTATGGAAGGGATTTGAGGAAGTGAAGGAAGAACTTCAGTCAAGTGAAGAAAGCTCAGTGACAGAAGCAACACCTATGGGCAGTGAGAGCAAAAAGAGAGTGAGTCAATATATGTGAAAAGAACAGTGTCAAGGAGTAAAACAGCTGAAGAAAAAGTGATAAAGAAAAAAAGAATAAGAGGAATAAAATGTGATTGAAGAATATAGTTTTATGATGACTGATTTATTTATGTGAATTCTTCCTTAGGAGTAGTGAAAGATTACTCCAGGCTGGTTAAACCTTCTTAGACAAAATAATCCTGAGAAACAGACTGAAGAAGAGATTAATTTTGGACTTTTATGGAATATAATGGTAGAAACAGTACTAAACTCTTATTCTCAGAAATAAGTGGTCTTTTAGATTATTTACCATCTTATTCACTATCAGCTACCACACTGTTTCTTGAGGTTCATTTAAAAGGAGAAAGGTTTTTTTAATTATTTCGAGGGTATTGTAGGAAAATTTTGGTAAAATTAATGTTTGCTGAGAAATCTTTAAGTCAAAGTTAGTCTACCTTGGTTTCTGGTGTTTCTAGCACGAGTGCACAGGGCAGTAATACTGAGTAGCTGGCTGGAGGGCTGGATGGAGAACACGTGGGAGGTACATATGTATTGTTAGGTGAGTACACGAGGAACTGAAATGTACCTCAAGAATTTAAATACCAAACACGAAACAACACATGTAATTTCCTAAAATACCCTGGACCATCAGTAAAAAGCACAGGTAGAAGGGAGCAACAACAAATCTTAAAGAAAAATTACAAAATGTAGGAACAACTATAAGAAAGCCCCAGATTTGGTGGCTGCAGGAACTGACAAACCTTTCTTGTTGAAATCTAGCCTCAAGGCAGAACATGAAAAATTGGAAAAAGCATTAATTGCAAGGAAACTGAGAGAGCTGACATCTGCCACAGCTAAAGAAAAAAAATGAAATTAAATCACTTCATAATACCCAGTCAATTTAAGAATAACTGAAAAAATCTGCAATAAATCTTAACAGGATACACAAAACAGGAGCTTAAAGAACACCGTTCTTTAATGTTCTAGCCTTTTTAATGTTCATTTTTTAAATGCCCAAATGTATTAAACATTTTATGATACAGTTAAAGGCACAATCTCTCCCCTGAAGAATTCAATTTAGATTTAAAGCACAGCTTAGAAGAAGAAAAGTATTTCACAAAATAAGTGGAATTAGTAATATAAGGATACAGTGTTCAGGTGGTTCCTTGTTAAGCTTACGTGTGTCCCTGTGGTTTTTGAAATGTATGTTTCAGGTTGGAAAAGGCACGTCAGAGATTAATTTTAGAGAAAAGTTTAAAGAAGGAGCAGCTAATGGGATGAGTGAGAGAGAACAAAATAGTCCCTAAATTTCTAAAAATAATCAGAGAGTTAGCTCTAAATAATCAGCTTGGCGGAAACTTCAGGAGCCCATTACTATATAGAAAAAAGAATTATCATTAAAGAGTAAAGCTTCATCTACCTTCATGACTCTCTGGTAGGTTTGCAATAGCAGGGAAGAGGTTTACTTCATGGTTTTTATGATGAGATGATTTCTTTTTACAGCTTTATTATAGCTACCTTGCACCAAAAGGTCTAATTCCTGTCCTGAGAAATTGTTTCACCTAAACTTTCCTTATTTCACTCTGACAGAAAAAGAAAATAAATCTGAAAATTATAAATACTGTTTAGGGGTTGTTACTATTATAAAGAAAGTAATATACATTTAGAGGTCTGAAAGGTTAATATTTTACCAGCATGTATCTTCTGTTAGCAAAAAAAGAAAAAACACCTTGGTACTCTCATCTCCACATATTAAATCTACCTCAAATCTCTGTGTCAGCTACATACTTGAAGAAAATCACCATTCCAGAAAGATAAATTGGAAAGATCTTCTTCAAGTAGCACATATAGACCACAGCATAGTTTGCTGTTATCCAAATGCTGAGACACAAAATGTGACACTGCCATTTGATAAACTTTTTAAGACAGTGAACAAAACCTGATCCATGAAAGCCCTTCCCCTCCTCTCTATGGACTGAGGTCATCACACAGCTGGGAGCTGTTCCTGTGGTCTTCATACCAGCTTCTTGGCCACAGGAGAGGAGCATCATCAAAAGAGAGACCTCTTTGCCTATGTCTTCCCCATTGTATATTGCCCAGGACACTTGCCTAAGAGCCAGGAGGATCTGCAAATTCAGACGGTGATCCCAAGCACTGCTTTCTCCAGCTCAGAAGGGCTCTGTGGTCACCGTGAAGATGGGAAGGCATGGCTCCTCTGACCAGGGACCTTCGGCAGCCGGCCCTGCCACCACAGGGCTGGGGCAAGGACTACCAGGGGCCCCTTTCCTGCCTGTGTGCCTGCTGTCCCGCTCTCGCGCAGACTTCCCCAGCCTCCCAGCCTGCCAAAGAAGAGGACTTTCACAGCTCTGATGTAGATTCACAGCTCTGATTTAGAGCTTGATTCTCTGGGGAACTGTTAAACCATGGGTGAGGCCTTGGTGAGAGGAGAGAGTGGGAACTTCTTCAACTGGTTTTGCTACTAGCAGAAGCATAATGGGAAATTGTATCCTAAAGATGGGTAATAGATGTGAACCACGGTGGAAGAAGACGCCTAATTGTGGACAAATTCCTACAGCCTGTCTTTGGCGGCACTCTGCTCTTACCATCGGGAATCTGCTTTCAGCCCCTTCACATGTGTTCCATTGGGAACATCTAACTTCCACTGCACATTTTACCAGGCAGCAAGGTACCAGGGTCCTTTTGCAAATATTGCCTGAGGATGATAAACTAATAACAAAGGAGGAGGACAGAAGGGAGAAGGGAATAAATCAGTCATTTAGTACAAAATCAAGACACTAAGAACAAAATCAATCAAAGCTCCAAGCGATGTGAAGAAAAAGTATCTCCAATTGCTTATACTCCAAAGCTAGAAGCCAGATAAGTAAACAAGAATCACAGAATCACAGAATGTTAGGGATTGGAAAGGACCTCGAAAGATCATCTAGTCCAATCCCCCTGCCGGAGCAGGAACACCTAGATCAGATCACACAGGAATGCATCCAGGCGGGCTTTGAATGTCTCCAGAGAAGGAGACTCCACAACCTCTCTGGGCAGCCTGTTCCAGTGCTCTGTCACCCTCACTGTAAAGAAGTTTTTTCTCATATTCAAGTGGAACCTCCTATGTTCCAGCTTGAACCCATTGCCCCTTGTCCTGTCACTGGATGTCACAGAGAAGAGCCTGGCTCTGTCCTTCTGACACTCACCCTTCACATATTTATAAACATTGATTAGGTCACCCCTCAGTCTCCTCTTTTCCAAGCTAAAGAGACCCAGCTCCCTCAGCCTTTCCTCATAAGGGAGATGCTCCATTCCCTTAATCATCTTTGTGGCTCTGCGAAACTCTTTCCAGCAGTTTCCTGTCCTTCTTGAGCTGAGGGGCCCAGAACTGGACACAATATTCCAGATGCGGTCTCACCAGAGCAGAGTATAGGGGGAGGAGAACCTCTCTTGACCCACTGACCACCCCCCTTCTGATACACCCCAGGATGCCATTGGCCTTCTTGGCCACGAGGGCACAGTGCTGGCTCATGGTCATCCTGCTGTCCACCAGGACCCCCAGGTCCCTCTCCCCTACACTACTCTCCAACAGGTCAGTACCCAACTTATACTGGTACCTGGAGTTATTCTTGCCCAGATGCAAGATTTTACACTTGCTTGTTAAATTGCATTAGATTTTTCCCCGCCCAAATCTCCAGCCTGTCTAGGTCTCGCTGGATGGAAGCACAGCCTTCTGGCGTGTCAGCCACCCCTCCCAGTTTCGTATCATCAGCAAACTTGCTGAGGGTGCACTCTATTCCCTCATCCAAGTCATTGATGAATATATTGAACAGCACAGGTCCCAATACCGAACCCTGGGGGACTCCACTAGATACAGGCCTCCAACTAGACTCCATCCCATTCACCACAACTCTCTGGCTTCTTTTCTCCAGCCAGTTCACAATCCATCTCACTACCCGATCATCCAGATCGCACTTCCTCAGTTTAGCCGCGAGGATGCTGTGGGAGACGGTGTCGAATGCTTTTCTGAAATCGAGATAGACCACATCTACTGCTTTGAGACCACATCTACTGCTTCTACAAGAATTGGAATGGCTCATTTATGAACATGAATTCATCCTCCTTGGTATTACTGAGACTTGATCGGGTGATCTGCATGACTGGAATGTTGAAATCACCAGTTGTAATTTATTTAGGAAAGATGAAGCAGAGACAAAGGGTGGAAAATGACACTTCATGTCAAAAATAGCACCACCTCTTTCCAAGTGCTGATGGTGCAGGAGCGATCAATATTGAAGGTTTATGGGTTAATATTTAACTGGCAAAGCACAAATTACCATCTGGGATTTGCTGCAAGCTACCATATTGCATCAGGAAGCCAGGTGCTCAGCGAAGTACCTGTCTATAACGTAGGAGGAATAAGTGGCTGTGTCATCAGAGGGTCTTCAGCCTGAGTGACATATGCTGAAAAACTTTTGATGCCAACAGCAAAACTTCTCTAGAATTTCAAAAAGTTACAGGTGAAAATTTCTAACACATCACTAGGTAAAAAATCACGGTTACATTTATGCAAACTCCTAGATTTGCTGCTTGCACAGAGAAAAAAGCCCAGCCAGTACTGTCTATGTATTGCTTTAAATGGGTTGATTTCAGAGAGCTGATAGCAATTAAGAACCAAATTAATTGGGGAAAAAAAAATAGAGTACCACAATATAATGAGCATACATTGAAGCCGGAACTGGAGAAAATAGACAAAGGAAACAAAAGTAAGAGAATACACAATCATTTTATAATGGACCTCACCAGATCCAAGTAAATCAAGATAAATCAATTACAAAAGTGAAAGGGCAATAAGACCTGCCAGGGCGGTTAAGGTCAATAGGAAGAGAGACTATTTGGGCTTTTAAAAGGGATATTAAAAGCAAATAAAAGAGAAGAAAAATACTGGCTTTGTAGAAGCAGATGGGAATCACAGAATAAACAATAATAACACAGGCAAGCCACATGTGCTCAGTGCACAGCTCTGTCCTGTGTTTAGGAGGGGGAAAAATAGAAATTTTATCATAAGGTAATGCTGAATTACTTTCCATTCCAGTGGTCACTCCAGAGAATTAAAAAGCAGTTACTAACAGCACACGTTTCCAAATAGAAAGGTCCAGGTGACTTTCACTGAGGAGTTGTAGAAAAACCTGGCAAAGAAATTCTCTGGACTATTAATGTTGATTGTTCTGAGCACCAGAAAAGCCCCAGAGAAAAGGAGAAAAGCTAATGTTGTGCCAACATTTTAAAGGGGTAAATGAGATGACCTGGACAATTATATACCTGTCAGTCTAAAACTGATCTGAAGCAGAATGATGAAACAGCTGATATAAGACTCAGTTAATAAAGAATTAAAGGAGGATAATATAATTAATGCTGATCAACATGAGTTTATGGAAAACTTGATGGCTTTTATTGATGAGATTACAAGTTTGGATGATGATGGTAACTGTGATGGTTTAAAAAATTCAGACTTTTGTGAGCTCATTTTGATGACTATTTGATTAAGAGAACTAGAATGATGAAAAATCACCATAGAGCATATTAAGTTAGTCCAAAAGGTAGCTAACTGATACATCTCAAATTGTAATTTTAAATGTAAAACAACCACTGAATATGTCAATGGCACCTTGTACTATCTACCATTTTAGTTATTTCTACATAAAAGGAATAAAACAAATTGCTATGAATATAGTTTGAAGATTAAAAATAGCTTCAGTGGTGTGTTGTGTAGAGGACTGGCTATTTTCTACGCAACTTGGGTAACTTGGCAAGATGAACACAAAGAAACATATTTGCCTGAGCAGAGCAGAGTGCAGAGTCCCACAGCCAAGAACAGACAAGATATTTCGGAGAGAACCCATGCAGGAGCCTGTCCTGGGAAACAGAACCAGAGAAGAGGCCCTAAAGGTCATGGGAGATGTCCAAGATGGAGAGGACCTCTCAAAAGAATGAAATAAAGAAAAATGCTACGAGACATTTTGCATTTGATAATGCCACATTCCCTACTAATACACTGTATTCAGTTCCACTGCCCACATTTCTAGAAAATATTTAACAGCTAGGGAGGATTTCAAGAAACACTGTGAGAATGATCGAAGAATGAGAAAACCTACTTGGTAGTATAAGACACAGGGAGAAAAAGGTCTTTAGTTAATCAGAAGGAAGACTATATACTGAAATGGTAACAGTCTAGACAAGCTTACACAGAGAAGTAAACTTTCAACTTTTTAATTTCTGAAGGGAGCTCTTCAGTGGCACAGACTGAAGTTTAGCAAGAACCAGTTCTTGAAAAATAAGTTTTAGACTAGGATTATGCAGTGGGTCTGTCTGAGCCAGTATCCCCACAGCACCCTCCCAGTGCTGAGTGTCCCACTGGCAGCCAGCAGGGGGTTTGTAACACATCCTGGGAGGGGGCGGAGCCGGGACAGCTGACCCGGATTGGCTGTTCCATACCACGTGACATCAGCTCAGCCATAAAAGCCAAGGGCAGGCAGGAGGAGGGGGGCATTTGTTACTGTGTTTGTCTCCAGGAGCAGCTGCTGCACACACTGAAGCTCTGCTTTCCTGGGAAGTGGCTGGACAGTGCTTATTGAGGGGAAGTAGAGGATAACATCTTTGTTTTCCTTCTGTTTCTGTGCATGGCCTTGGCCTTTGCTTTAATTAAACTGCTTTTATCTTGACCCATGAGTTTTTCATCTTATTCTCCCCCTTTATTTTGCTGAAGGGGGAGTGATAGAGGGGCCTGGTGGGCACCAGGTATCCAGCCAAGGTTAATCCATCACAGATTAAAAAGCAAATTTTTAGCGTTATGTCTTCTACCGAATCCCTAGGATATATTACATAATGCTTTGTGCATTCCCCGTTTTCAGAAAACTTTAAATTATGTCTGGATCAGCATTCCTACAAAGTTTTGTTCAATCAGAAATCAGCCCAAGGAAGACTTATGACCTCTTGTAGGAGGCCAATCTGGGTAAACAAAGGGACTCCACTTCACCTAGAAAGCCATCAAAATGCTATAAACAAACATAGTTAGGGTTATTCTTCTCTCTGCTCTGTCGTATAAGGCTACTCATATTCTCAGGAAAACAGAAGGGTTTTCCAAGATCTGATGCATTTCTCTTACATTTCCTTCTTAGATGTCACTCTTCATGGAGACTATTAATCTGTGTGCATGACAAAGTGAGACCACGTTAGACACAAGCTGCCTTCTGCAGCTTGGTATGTTTGCACCAGCATCTCTGGTTGCCGGGGGAATTCTGCAGTGCTGCTCGAGTGCTGGCTGGCTGGAAATCTGTGCATCTACCACCATCAGCAAGAACGGCTGCCTCTGATTTCAGATGTTGTGTCTCTACATGAACACAGTGCCCTCTTTTGACGGGTTGCAGTTTAAAAGTAATATCAAGGCTCAGCTGCAGCTGAGAGCTACCAGAGCTCTTCCAACTGCTCAGATGGTGACAAGATCTCTCCACAAAGGCAATAGGAGGGTTCCTTCTGTTTTTATATCTGCCCATCAAGTTCCTTCATTGAAGATGAGCCTTTCTTCCCCTTTTCCCATAGGACTTTTTTTTTCTTAATTTCTAAGACTGTAATCACATTTCTGTCATAGCTTCATCACAGAAGAAATCATCCTTTGTCTTTTTCAAATGTCGGGCTTTTAGTTTCACTGGTAATCAAAATATTTGCAGAAAACAGAGCCCATTTAGCTCAATATTAAAATAAATTAAAATATTTTGTTAACTAGATTATATTAAATTAAAACTTAATAAATGGAATTCAGATTTGACAGTGGCTTATGGAAAAGGCAAGCATATTAACAGTAGAATGCTTAAAAACATATTGTTAATGGAAATGCATCCATGATTCCATGACAAAGAACAAAACAGAGAAAACAATGGTCACAAATAATAATTTGACCTCCACATTCGCCAATTTTAAAAGTGCAAGGAAATTCCGATGCTAGGAAAATGATTTCTCCCTTGTGTTACCTTGCCCTAGGCGAAATGAGAACACATTTGTTTTCCAGATGAGGTATATAAGAAGCAGAATGTTTGAGTGACTTGCTAAAGGTTACACAAGTTTATAGGAGACAGATAACAAAAATCTACTATGTGAATGTCCAAAGTACCTAATATATGAAGTGCTTCACATCTCTGTTCTCAGATCTACTGAAACATTGGATCGATAATATTCATTCACCTATACAATACTTTGCCATCCAGAAGTGAGAAAGCATTGACTAAAAATAAAGTAGTGATAGCATTATTAGACTTTTTGTTTCCCCAGAAAGGCTAGTAAAAGCACAGAAAATTGTGTTATTAGTTAAGGAAAACATTGTACAAATGATGTCTGCAGAGAGCAGTGGTAAGCCTCCAGGATGACAGTTTTGTTAACACTGCCCCTGTATGAAGCAAGACAACATGGCGAGGAGTCTCTCCTCCTCTCCGATTCCTCCTTTTTCTCATTCACCCATGGTGGAGCTCTCTGAGCACTGCCAGAGCTGTTGCGTCCTTGCTGTCTCTCCAGCCTGGGTGGAGAACAAACTATGCAGTGAGGATGCAGTGACAGCACTTGGCTGCTATTGTTGTGGCCACAGAGCAGAGTTTTTGCCACTTGTGGTGTGCTGCAGCTGGTGGCCCAGGAAGGTCAAAGAAGCCCTTTGGGCGCTCCTCTGTCAAGCTCTGCTCATATCTAATGGAAGCCTTGTGCTGCATCCCAGAGCAGGAGGTCAGTTGAGCACCTGGCTGCAGCATCCCTCAAGATAGGTTCAGCATTCAGCATCAGTATAATTCACTATTATTTTCTACTAGATTTCATAATGGCAGGTGTGTGATTGCTACATTGTCTACAAAGTCAGTGTATGACAGAGTGCCAGGGATGCATCATTCTCTTCTTCAATTTAACAGCTTGCCGAGTTTCCCCATCCTATTCCCTTCACATTTTGAAAACTGGCTTGTCCTTTGCCTGCGCACAAGAAGTTAGAATGCTGCTACTGCTATTTCATCCACTCGTTAAGGATAATACAATGTCCTGGAAAATTCCCTAACTGGTTAGCATTGCTAGGTAGAAATGATACATCACATTCAAGATACATTACACTCAAGAAAATGAACATGTTAAATGAATGGCTTATCCTTCTTATTTTTGTTACTTATATCTCATCTAAGGTATGGGTATTGTTGAACAAGGAATTTAAATCTCATTCTTCTCTTCACACCAGTTCCAGTGACCAAATATTTCTGCACAAAGGGGAAAAGGTGCCTGTTTTTTATCTCCAGTAGCCAGAGCGCATGACATGGCCTCAGATTGCCCGTGTAGGCTGGCAGGAATAACAGATTTTCCAAACAGGAGCCAAGCACTTTTTCCTCTTTGCAGCACCTGGGATGTATCACTAGAGTTCCTATTTCTGTCCTACTTTTCATTCACAAAATAATGTCCCTCTTAATTTGCCTCATCATCTGGCTAGTTGTTGTCTGATGACTTTTACAAGTCTCAAATTCATGCCTGAAAGGCATGATACTGGTCTTCTCATTCAGTGAAAACAAAGACTTGCTTAGAAAATGTACACATTTAAACCCACCTTAATGTTTCAAATATCATTATTTTCAGTAGAAACTGCTTCTTAGTTAAATGGCTTTCAGGCATCAGACTATTATATGACAGACGATTTTGTCACTATGCAAAATGTGAAACCTGTAATCAACTTGTTATGGCATTTCACAAAAGTATGTGACAGTAAAATAAGTAAACTGTCATTTGGGCAATCAAGTCTTGAAACCCTGCAGGAGGAAAAAAATGTACCTGACACTCAATCTTCATGGTGGGAATGAGGTTCAAAAAATGATTTAATACTGTTACAGTCTCACAGGTTTGAATAGAATTCTTACCGCAGTGTGTTTAAGCCTGCAATAATTTTGTATTATGTTTTAATCATGTGTTTTTCCCCCTAATTGATTTTTTCCCCAGATAATGTATATGCACATCACACAGCAAGGTCTGCTCTGTTAACAAGGTGTTGGTTAAACTGAAACAATATTTTCCCTTTACTATTGACGACAATATTATCAATTACCAAGCAATCTCAGACTGGTTTGATATTAGAACAGATAGAGTAGGCAAGAGCCTATGATGATTTACTAGTGCCTGCGACAGTCTGGGCACAGAGGGTGCTGGTGGTGGGGAAGGGCAAGCTCCTACACAGCTGGAATGCTTGGGATGAAGTACCACCGAACCCATGCTGTGCTGGTTTTGATGGAGTTCACTGAAGTTTTATTAAAGAAAAGGGATGCACAAGCTATGGTTCATGAGCCACTCATGACCCTTCACACCAGTTCATTTGGCCTGCGGCTTGCTCTTGGAAGCCCTTGTTCTCCCCTGTGGCTGCAGGTTTGAAGCAGCGGGCTGGCAGCTGCAGCCCTCCCTGGGCTCCCCTCTCCCCAGGGTGCTCCCCCAGGCTCAGGGAAGGAATAGGAAAGGGACAGGCTTGCACCTGATAAGTAAGTTTTGTCAAATCACAGGGAAAGCACTGCGGGGGAAGCAGGCTTTCTGCCATGGCGCCATTGAAAGGTGTGTTCCCCACTTGCCCCAAAAGAGCAGACATCATGGGTATACAGGCACCAGCAACGAGCTCTTATAACTAGGACTGTAAAATGAATCTGTAGCCTCTTGTTTACAGTCATTGGTGACGGTCACAAATTTTGGAACTGATGTCTTCCCAGGAGATGAGTTACAGAAATAAGAATAAAATTATATTTGATTATGAGAAGAGTAAAGGGAAACAGCGAAACTTTTTTTTTTTCTTATGGCCTCTTTATAGTTACAAACCAACTGGTGAAACCTCTGAAATCTGCAAGTTAATATTTTGCATGGAATAACCTTCAGTGAAGAGCACTGCACAGCCTGGCTTCACAGAAAATTTTGAGGTTTTTTTTCCACAAAGTTACGAATGTTTGGAAATTACTCACTGAGCACACACAACAGGCCTTCTGTTAAGTCTAACTGCGAATCTACAAGATGATATTAATGTAAATGCACAGCTGATGTTGCTGCGCACTGAAGCTGCAGGCCCCCAAGAACAGGCTTAGACTGGCCTGGGAAAGGCCCTGAGCGTTTGACCTGATGAGAGCTGAATCTGGTTTTCCTGTGGCTCACCTCAAGTGCTCAGGGAGCAGTTTAATAAGGATTCAGAGGTAGTGCTTTCTTCATCCTTCCCCTGCCTGCTCTACATAATCATACTATAACTCCTCTCCCAATATATAATTTGTAGCTTCTCTAATTGCACAGAGCAAGCAAAGGCAAGCCTGCAGCAAGCCTAACTGTGATGAGTCTGTTGGTTACAGGGAAGAGGAATCCTCTTTGACCTCTTTGACACCTCAATGGCAGGTTATGGCTGGAGACCCTCACAGAGAAAGTAAATGTCACTTGTCAACAAGATTTAACAGAAATGAAAGAATACATTTCTCTTTAAACCTCAGCTTTTGGGAAAGGTAGAAAGGCTGGAACAGCAGCAGAGGAAAACAGCGACAGAGGCAGCACCATTGCTCGAAGGTCAGGGAACAGAGCAGTTCACGCATCTGACTTCTTTGACTTCACTTGCCTTATTCTCCTCCTAAGAGGGCCCTTACCAAGCAGCTCTGGACAAAATCAGAGACAGGACAAAATGAAGTTCATATCCATACAGGTGTGGAGCAGCTTCTGATATTGTGGGACAGAGTGAAAAAGGCTGCCCAACTGTGGGTGAAAACCAGGCACAGACAACCCAGAAAAGCCTGCAGGAAAGAGAGGCTGAATGGATATAAGTGACATGGAGAAAGATAGCTTGTGTGGAAAGGTAAGTCAAAGACCAGGGGCAAATGGAGAACAGCAGCAGAAAGAGAGACATTTGGTTTGAAGCCCAGGAGAAGGCAAAGTAGTAGAGATTCTTAGAAAAAGTAAAGGCATAGGACAGAAAAGAAAAGGTATACGCTGAGAAAAAAAGAGGCTTAGAGAGCTCTTTGAAGCTGTAAGAGTCCATGGAGATCATCCTTTTGGACTCTGTCATCACTGCCCACATTTTCCTTAGGAAACCTCCACTATAATAAACAACCAGAAAAGTTATGGACACACAGAGAGCACTAGTGTTAGCTTCCTCTCAGGAGTCAAAATCATTGTAAGTCATCCCTTCTCCTGTTACCTTCCCTGCTCCCAGTCTTAGATAATCACATACCCTGTTCCTGACACTTTGCCAGCTTTACCAGGAGACAATAGCTGTGGGTAAATAAAAAGTATTTTCCACTGTTTTTTGGCCATCCTGACTCCTCATTCAGGCAGGATTCACTATACTAGAAGAGATCAGTACATGAGGGCTAACATCCCTGCGATGAGACAGAAGTAATTATTCAGCAACTGCAGAGGGTACAGCTACTTCTTGCCTAGCTCAAATCTAAAGTTCAAACAACCATAATACCAGTTAATACCTGCACACCAATGTCATTTCTGAAAAATGCTTGAATGGAATGCTGAAAAAGTCAAGAATGACTATTTTAATCTGGAGGTACCTGAGCTATTCTCTGCCACTTGCTGGATGTCTCTGCTGTC
This sequence comes from Pterocles orientalis, assembly GCA_011057875.1. Lineage (NCBI taxonomy): Eukaryota > Metazoa > Chordata > Aves > Pterocliformes > Pteroclidae > Pterocles > Pterocles orientalis. The sequence continues at coordinate 490,711 of WKFP01015039.1, forward strand.
TCTGAGCCTCAGCAGCTCCACAGCTTTATTTGTTCTCAGACACAGCCCCCCCTAGCCGTTGCCTCCTTAGGTTCTAAAGTGTATGTGTTCGCTGTGTTTGGTACTCTGCATGACCACTGATTTGGTAGGTCAACGCTGTTTCTGATAGCACAGAAGCTGATGATCAGAGGGACGTCTTTATGGACGTGTCACCTTTTTGTGTGCTTTGCTCCCCTGGGGAGTGCTCATTACATTATAAGGCATTTTAGGAACCATAACAGCTCATGTGACAGCCTGCCAACTATTTTGAAAAACCTGCTTGGAAAGTCAAACTACAAGGGGGGGGGGGGGGGGGGGGTTAAGTTTCCAGAGAGCTTCCAGTTTCACAGAACATTTGTGCTATGAACAAACATCCACATGCGCTCAGAAAACCTTCACAGAATCACAGAATCAGAATGTTAGGGATCGGAAGGGACCTCGAAAGTTCATCTAGTCCAATCCCCCTGCCGGAGCAGGAACACCTAGATCAGATCATCACCTTGCGATGTTCCTCCAGTTCACCATTGTTGATGTCACTACTAAAACTACCTCTGTTAATGGGTAGCTCAGCAAAAAACTGACCTGGTCCGAATGCAAAGTCAAGAATGCTGCTGATGACACAGCAATTAAAAAGCCTTCGGAGGCTGATCGATACACCAGAATTTGACACATCATTTCCCACCAACTTTACGAATTCTGGATGCTTTTGATAGCAGAGAAAGGGAGGACCATGCCACAAAGTACAAATGGTGATAGTGATCACAACCGGTTCCGTGAAACCAACTTTTTACAATTTGCCTGATGTCGTCCTTCTTTTCCTGCCATAACCCTGCTCTCCCCGTCCTCCAAGGCTCCGACCCGCCCCGGCCCTGCTCTCTGCTTCGAGCGAGAGCGATACCGGTGCGGAGAGCAGGGTGGGGGCCGCCGTGTCCCCGCAGATCTCAGGGAGCTCTCCCCGGTGCCGGCCGGAGCGGCGGCAGCAGCCGCGGAAGAAGAGCCGGCCGGGGCGGCTTCCCCCTGCACGGCCGCCGCGGCCCGCCAGGCGGCAGCAGCGCGCCCCTCCGCGGAGCTTCAGCCGCGCTGTCTCCGCTCCTCGCCCGCGGGCCGCGCCGTCCCCTGCCCTGCCGCCCCCGCGGGCCGCGCCGTGCCCCACGGCCCTGCCGCCGGGCCCCGGCCGGAGGGGCTGTGCCTAGACGGCAGCGGGGCTGCGGCGGGCGCCAGCTCGCCCCGCTGCGGGGGAGCCCCGGGAGGGGTGGGCGCGGAGAGGTGTCCCGCTGAGACAAAAGCGCCCGCGAGGGTGAAGGCGCCCCCGCCGCGCCCCCGCAGACAAAGCAGCAGCCGCCCGTCCCCGCTGCTGCGCTTCGCCGCGCCGCCCCTCCGGCGAGGAGCCTGTGCTGCTGGGGCTGCCCGAGCCCTATCGGGAGGAAGAGGAGGAGGACGAGGAGGAGGAGGAAGGCGGGTGGGGGAGCGCCTGTGCCGTGGGCAGGAGGGAAGCCGCTCTCCGAGCCTGAACTGAGCTCAGCACCGCCGCCTGCCTCGCCTCGCCTCCCCGTCCCTCCCTCCTCTCCTCCTCCCCCCCGCCTCTCCCCCGCCGCAGACGGATGCGAGCCCGGATGGTTTGCGAGCGGAGTTGAGGGGGCAAACTTCGAAGCCCAGATGCCTCTGGGGCTGCGCGGCAGAGCGCGGCTGCTCCTGCAGGCACCTGCCGCCGCCCTCCCCCCGGCGCTGCCGCCTTCCGCGGGGGCGGCCGGCCCCGCTGCCGCCGGCTGCCGAGGCGGCGGGCGCTGCGGCCGCGGCTAGGGCGGGCGGCGGGCGCGCCCCCATGCGGGTCCCGGGCTGGGGCGCGCCGGCGGCGGCGGCAGGCGGGAGCCGGGCGGCGGCCGGGCGGTGCTCTCCCGCCGCCTGAGTGGGCGCGGCGCGGGACAGCGGCGCGGGGTGCCGGGAGCCATGGGCTATTGCAGCGGCCGGTGCACGCTGGTGGCGGT
>WKFP01015039.1:498599-542124 GCA_011057875.1 Pterocles orientalis
CAAACACTTGAGGAATGGTGATCTTGGTAAGTTCTAGTGTATGTCACAAATCTACCTACAAAGTTTAGCACAGTTTAATACCATGAATATCCTTGCTTGGGAAAAAATCATGTTTTAACAGTTTACAGGTTGAATTGTCTCTGGACCTTCAGGGAGTGAGGTTTGCCAGATTAGAGCTGAGGTCCCTCTGAGACCAAAGCAAAGGCATTCACACCATATACTCCCTAGGGTTAGCTACTCTGCAATTTTATGTAATGGAGAACATCTTTTTGTTAATATAGGCTCTTATACTACACGTCACTAGGGTGCGTTCCAATAGTACACCAAACCACGTAACTACTGTACATAGCATGTTTATTTTTTTAATTTTTGCTATAGAAAAGTGTAGTGAAATTTTTGGTGTTTGCTTTCAGTTGCTGGGTTTTTTTTTGGGGGGGGGGGGTGTTTTTTCTTTTTGCACGTGTGTTTTAATTGTGTTTCATTGTTGCTGTTGCCAATGGTTTTCAATAGCAGCTTTAGGAGAGAAGTGCCTGTAATGGAAAAATTCTGATGACATGTACATGTTCCTACCTTTTCTGCTAGCAAAAGGGGAATTAAAGAACTGGGCTTTCCATGTGGAAAGTGATGTTACTGCTCTTAGCCTGTGGATCTGTAGATTTATCCATCTAGAAAGAGAACAGAAATAACTGGTTTCTGTGTTTTGGAGAGTACTTATACAAATATAAGTACTGACTTTGAAATTGTTGCTACATCAACAGCTTGTGTCTGTGCCTTCTTTAAGGCTTCTTGCTTTATTTCAATTTTTATAGGAAAGAAAGTGAAAGTCTTAGTTTCATTGTATCCAAAACCATTGTGATCCTACTTGCGATGAAAAGGAGACAGTCCTGTGAATAACAGACTTTCAGCAGATGTATGTTTGAAAGCTGTTGTATAATACTAAGGAGTAGATTTTGAGGTGTTACTGGGAATATGTAAAACAAGGACTTGATCATAATTTCAGAGAGCTAACGTCTTTTGTTGTTAGTGATGCGTAGCAAACTTTTTAGGTTTAAGTGAGACCTTGATAGAAAAGCAAACACTTTTTCTATTCTGTTTTTGAGATAAAATATGGAGGATTCATAACAGAACTCTTTTTTTTTTTTAATGATAACTTGAGGTCAAAAATAGTGATACATAGAAAAAATGGATGTCAGAGGTAACAGTCCATTATGTCATTTAGTGGCTTGACTACAGTATGATTTTTTCATAGAAGTGTGAATGAATGATAACAATTTTGAATAACCAATCATGAACTTCAAGAAAAGCAGAGTATGTTGTTTTAAGTTACAGGGGTAAAAGATTTTAGAACAGTTGAATAACAAGTTTAATTCACTACTTTTTGAAGCTGAACTCCTTCAGAGTTCAGTGAGCAGACTCAATACTCGGGTACGGTGATGATGGGTAGGAGGGAAAAGTTTAAATAGATTGAGAGAAGAGGAGCTGAATAAAGTACCTGAATATAGGGGCCTAGAATATCTAGCTAAGTTAGTTTTCTTGTATAGCTGTGAGGCTAATCTTTGGCAGTAGGAATTAATTTCATGTTGACAGAGATTTTAGCTAGCACCTTGAATGTTGAGCAGAAGGTGTTTGTTTTTTTTCTTTTTTAGTTTCTTTACAAAAAGCACTAAGTAAGGATTTTCAAAAGACACTAAAAACTCCCTCTAGTCAGTGCAGAGAAATTGCTCGTTCTGTAGTCAACAGAAGGGAACTGGCTCCATTGCAGAATGGCTCAAAACAGAAACATAATGGTTTGGGTTGGTAGTGACTCTGCTGTCCTAGGCTGAGCTGTGGGAATGTATACAAAGCAAGTGCAGCATATAAGGCTTGTAAACAAGTACTTGGTGATGTAAGTGTGTTTGTTCCAGGAAAGAGTCTAAATCTTTTTGAGGTCTTCTCAGTGTCGTGGTGCACATGATGGCATGGGTCTCTATATCTAGTTTGAGTTAACTTTAAGTTTTAAGAAACTTTCTTGGGCTCAGGGACTGGTGAGATACAGCCAGTGTCTGCTCTGGAGACTGATGTCAGTGCCTGGTGAACTATCTGGGCCTTCTCATATGCTCCAAACTGCTTTTTTGGTCCCATGGTTCTAATGAGCTCAAGACATTATCCCAGGTGTATAGTGGCAAAAGAGGCAGCTATGCCCAATGTCATTTATGAGAAAAGGTGTGTCAGTGGATTTCTCCGATATGTACTTATGTTTTTGAATTTAAGTGACACTTAGCAGAGAATAAAAATAGTGAGAATTTTCATATTTGGGTGGGGACAGGGTATTGATGGTCCAACTGAATCTCAGTCATTTCTCTGTTGGCCAAAAGGGGGACTCTTTTGGGGGGCAGGTTGTTTCCTTCCCTAAACTGCCCTTTAGAGTTGTTTCTTAAATAAAGAGGTGCTTCAGCTTAAGGAAGATTTTTGGGAGGGACAAAAATAGCTGTTTTGCTATCCACAGTACTCACTATTTACATTTTCCTCCCTCTTGCATTTTCACTAGTCTTTTTACTGAGGACTCTTAGATGTTAAGAACTGTCTGTGATTTACAGATTGAGAAATGCTGTTTTGGAAGCGCATTTGTCTCTTTACTGACTGCAGAAGGAAACTAAGGAGCCTGGTTTCACTGGAACAAGCTTTTGTGCGTACTTCCCTTAAGATCCCGTAAAAAAATAAAAGAAAAACAAGATAGTGCTTTCCATTCTTCTGTAGCCACTCATTGATGCTAAAATCAAATTGGTAAAACCAATTTATGCTCACTTTGTTTTTTAGGTGATTTTCTGTAAGCTTCCAACAGGAGTGAAGAAGATGGGGACCACTTTAAATAATGTGTGATCATAAAGAGTATGCTGAAAACTATAATTTCAAAGCATCAAATAGTTTATTGTCATCCAGTTTGATCTTAGTTGTTGTTGTTTTTTTTTTTTTTATTATGGTGAGTGAAAGAGAGAGGCTGTTGAGTGCTACCTGACTTGTAAAGTGGAATGGACACAATATCTGAAATGGTATTTTTTTGCCCCTGTGACAAATAAACATTTCACAGTTTGTTATTTTATCCCCTCTCCCCAGATGTAGATGTACCAGCTGGATGGCATCTGAGAATTGTTTCAGCATTTTATCATTCTATAACCTTCCGATAGAAAAGACATTTAGAAGAAAAATTACTGATTTCTGTGTTCACTAAAAAGTAAACATGCATAGCTAATAGTTCTGTTCACCACAGATCATACTTATGCATTTTTAATAAAAAGCTTGATTTTAATTCATACATAACTTATGAGAAATGTTTATCAGTTTAGGGCTCTGCTGATTCCCATTTAAATGTTCACATGTATCCAGGTACCTTGAAAATGTCTTTCATTTGAGACTCAGATTTACCTTTTATACACAAACTTGCTTCTCTGCTGCCTACATAATGATGTAATATATCTAAGAAATGCTCATTATTGCACTGATTGCTAAAATCAGTAAAAGTACCAGCTATATGACATAAATTAATCTCAGATTTTCTTATGCTGTTTGAAGTAATAGCTTTCTGACATCAGGGTTTGGGGATTTTTTTCTGATTTTTTTTCTCAGTTGGAATGTGAGGCTTCATCTCTAGTGGCAAATCACCAGTCATGTGAATGGGAATAGGAAAAGTCTGTCATATCCTATATTCATACCATAACAGATTGAGGTCTGGTTTCCTCGCCCTTCTTTTCTTATGAAAGAATTCTCATTAGCAGAGTTATGTACAGAATGCAGTAAATGAGGTTAATTCTGTTGTTTCTGAGAGGCATGTAGAAACGGTGATGCCTGTCGTTTATATGTCACGTCACCTTTCAGAAAGTAAAAATGCAGAACCATTTTCAGAGAGTGGGAAAGAGATGCATGCTAACTCATTTAAGCATGTGATGAATAGGCTCTGAGCCACTTTCCAGAGGTGGCTGCCTTTTCCCATTGACTATATGGGGATCTTTGAGTTGCTGTCCAGTTGGGAATGAAACTCCAGCCTTTCTTCTGCATGCACGTTTATTTACTTCATTCTATAGTTAAGCCTGTTCATCTTTGATGGTATCTTTGTATTAAAGAAGAGATGATAGTCTGCGAAACTCTTCTTTTGTAGTCTTTAGGCAGAATAAACATGAATTATGCGTAACATTTCTTCTGGATGAATGGAAGTCGTGCTAGAGGCCTAGAACAAGGGTCAGAGGGCTGCCCCTGTTCACCTTAAATAGCATTTACTGTCTCTGAGCAATCCCACAGTAGTCAATGAAATTGGTCTACTTGAACAAGATGGTATTAAGAGATAGAGGGTCTTGAATCTAAGGTACTGACTACTATTTGTGTAAGAAAGCTTAGCTGTCTTAGGAAATGATGTAACTCCTTTCCAGGTGACTCACACCATGGGTCAATTTACTGATTAAAAATTCCTTCAAACTCCTTCATAGACTAGTAATTGGCCCTCAGCAAGTGTATTAAGCTTATTTGGAGATAAAAAGCTTTTGCGACGAAGGGAAGATAGATGCTACAATGTCTCTTTAGAACAATGCATGGATCTTCGAAAAAACATTCTTCAATAATTAAACAGAATGTGAAGTTTGCAGATTTTTGCCATGACCAACAATAGCCCAGCATTTTTCATTATTCTCTGGTTACAGTCTCTGTGGCAGGCTGTTCTATTACAGAGCACAGAAACAAAAGGAGAAAAAAGCCTGTTGTGTGTCATTGCTGCCTTCACAAAGCCACAAATACATTAAACTCAAGATACTGTTCATTGTGCACTTGAGCCGCCAGTGACAAAGGTGCTGTGAGTACCACTGAATATTGGGCAGTCATATGTCATTACATCACTGTTCAATTTGGTGGAGCAAATCACAGTAAAACAAATGAAAGCATTATCAGCCAAAGTAATGTATAAGAATAGAAGGCTTGTCTGAAAAAAAGAATGGAAAATATGTGTGTTATTTTTGTCATGAGCTATAAAGTTGATTTTCCCTTTTCTCTTTCTGTTTGTTTTTTTTTTTAATTTATTTTTAAGTTCTTGGCCATGCCCATCTCATGCCCTTGTGGCTGGTTAGCTTTTATTTTGTTTGACACTGGTAGCAGTCACAGGCAGTGACAGCAGCAGCTGGTAACAAGCCAGACGATGGCACTGGTAGGGTTAACATAAGACACAGGCTTCAGTGTATCCTGAAAACAGACTTCATTGTCTTGGTTTTTGTCGGACTGGCTTTCCTGAGTACAGAGCTGGCAGTAAATTTGGTACTTGCAGAGGGAAAACCACAACAAGCTAGAGCTGGATGCAATATTCAGCAATATAGCTAGCAATGCCTGTTCCTGCTGCTGGCAGCCTCTCCCAGTATCTAGAGGGGCTGCTCTCTGGTACTTTTTTTTTTCCTTTCTTTTTTTTTAAAATGAAAGCCATCACCTAGGGGTGGGATCATAATGGCAGATACCAAAGATAGTTGTTGGCCTCGACTGCTGGAAGAGATGGTCTCTGTTCTGCATCGTGCTCAACTGTGCTTTTTCAGGTGCATAATAAAAGTTATTTATGGACACTGATAAAGTGATATCTGTTGTGTAATATCACAGATAGGCATAAGGACAATAGCAAAAGGCAGCTGGTTTAGTAAGCTCTATTTGCTGCAGAAATGTGCTGTTCTTTGCGAGTTGAAATAGAAAAAGTGGGGGGAGAATGTTGTGGTTTTTTCTGGTTCCTGGCATTTGCAATCATTCTTGCTTTACAGTGTGCTTATAAAGACAATTATGTGGCTCTCATGTCAGTATTGTATTTGTCATGACTAGCTCCTTATTAGAGGACAGCTGCTCCTCTCTGCCCAGCACATCCATGTAGCTACCACTGGTGATAATAGAAGCTGTGAGTGTAACCCTCCTCTGAGTTATGCTGACAGGGGATGCTGAAGCTCTTGTGGTTTCAGTTAATTAACACAGGTGTAAAACCAGGAATGAAGTAGTGATGAATGTGGGACTCTTCACATACTTGTTCAGAGTGCAGTGCCTCTAAGGAGGCTTTGGACTTCCAGCAATTATTACTTGGCCCTTGTAACAGGTGAGGAAGAAAGGCACTAACTGAATGCACAACATCTGAGTCTCTTGGATCATGTCGAGTGCCTTCGCTCAGAGGCCAGATACTCAGGCCCCCATCAACCTAGAGCAGCCACAAGGAAGATGGGTGTGCAGAGGATATTTCCGAGTTGTAAGCATTTTAAGGTAACTCATCAGTCTCCCTCTAATTCCATTAGGATTAAAATGGAGTGACCAGCAGATTTCTCCAAAGCTCCTCAGATGCTGTAGTGGTGCTTTGGCTGCTGTCACTTCTGCTGAGAACTGGACCGATGTGGAACAAAGTAGAATGCAGAAGCATCACAGTGCCATCATAATGCTCTTAAGAGCTAGTGTAAACTCAGCTGGAAAAAAATTTGCAATGAACAACATGGTTTGGTGGCCATGCCAAACCCGAGAACATGGTCTCAAGAACACTTCTTGGCATGTTAGCATTGGAATGAGTTGCATGTGTACACCCTTAAGCACTTCTTCTCTCAGCTCAGATCTACATAGTGGGCAGCTCAGACTGGCTTAGGGAATGTATGCTTATGCTTCTATGTTCATGTAGGTTTCTCTTTTTTTGCTGTTTTTTGTCTACTTTTCAAAATTTGAGAAAGTTAGCAGTTCTGCAGTATTTGGAGTGACTAATTGGATTTCTGGGTGAGCACAAGCACAGGCTTTTTGGAAGGTGAAAACTATTAGTAAGAAAACTGTCTGGAATAGACGTTGCAGTTTTAAGACAAGACAGTTATACAAAGCCACAGTGATTAATGGATTGAACAGTTAATATTTGACATTTCATTTTATGATTATACCATTTAAAAATAGCTGGCTTTTGACACACTGCTAGTATGTTTTTATATGAATGAGAAAACCTAGGTTTATAATGAGTTCCCTCTTACCTTTTGGTTTGAGGTCTCTGGAGAATGACTTCACTGGAGAGCCTAGCTACTCTGATGTTTGGTGCAAGTATGGTTACATTCAATAAAAATGTCTCGGTTAGGTGGGGACATTCATTGGCCCTCACAGGTGGACAGGTCGGGTGATTGAGAGAGAACTGGGGAATAGCAACATAGTCAGTGATAAACTTAAAAAAAGAATATAAAAATAAATAAATTAGTTTTTCTATTAATTGTCTGAGATATATTAAAGCTCTGTAAAAGTGAAAACTTGTAATACCAGCAGGTGCCAGAGGAGTACTTTAGGATAGCCCTCTGTGAGGCAGTTTGGAAGGTATGGCTGTCAGAACTGGAATATATGGGAGATGCAAACCTTGTATTTTAACCTCTCTAGATTTCAAGAGAGCTTGATTCTAATCTCTGCACCCCAGGCCCACCTGCACAATTTAGGACAAGATTTTGTCAGCTCTCATAGATGCCTGTTGTGTTGTTAGTGCCCAGCTGTGGCTGGGATTTCGGGGAGACTGGCGAGCGCATACTGAGTGTCCTGTGTGTAAGCTGTGAGTAGTGACGTCCAGGAGGCCGAGCCATGGTATCTTATCCCAGCACAGTGATGGCCACTGAGTTGGCCGCATTCTTTCAGTGTTAACTGATTTCACAGTGAATTGCATCAATTTCTCACCCATATAATGTGGAAGAGGAGGCTTCTGCTTGGTAGAGACCTGACACTCTGGCATTGGGTTGTCTCTGATCTCTAGTGGAGCCTTGTGGCATAGACCTTTTGCACCATGTATTTTGAAGATGTGAAATTTGTTGAGAGGAGTGTGCTGAGGCACGTTTGCTGAGGGAAAGGATGGGAAATCTTCCAGGAGCATTTCCATGTGATGTGTCAACTTGTGTTTGTGAGGAACCTGTCTTGATTAATGATTAATGGCCAGGTTGGATGAGGCTTTGAGCAACCTGATCTAGTGGAAGGTGACCCTGGTCATGGCAGGGAGGTTGGAACTAGATGATCTTTAAGGTCCCTTCCAATTAAACCATTCTATGAGTCTGATTCTATGTGGTCCCTGCCAATTTGGTCTTCCTAATTGTGCAGATCTTTGCTAGAGTGGTGTGGGTTTCTGCTACTTCTAAAGTAAGGTTCAATCTAGGCTCAAGTGGTTGGTGTGTTATGGTGGGTAACTGTTCGTTTCTACTAGAAGTATTGTGCTCTACATCATAGCCATCCTAGAACTTTTATAAGGTCACTATGCTAACGTAGCCACCTGAATCCCTTTAGAACATCAAATTTGATAGAGATAAAATATGCTTAGTGAATATTTTTTAAAAGGTCAAAAAGTAAAGATGATTTATTTACTTCAATTGAAATTCAGCAGGTCTTAGGTTAGGGTGAGGGACAAAGAAAATAAATCTCTAGAATTATGTTATACTTGACAGAATATTGATCAATAATTGTCTCAGCAGGAGCCGATGGTGAGCTGAAAAGTAGTTTTACAAATTTACATAAATATTTCTGCTTGGCACTTCTCTTTTTTTACAGTGCTCTGCCTAGATTTTTGTTCCACACTTTGCTTCCAGAGTATCTTTTCAGGAATGCTAGACCATTCTCATTTTTTGTTAAAAACAGGTTCAGAAATCCTATATTTCAGTTAATGCTTCTTACAATGCAAGAAAATAAATACTTGCTTTGATATTATTAGTTTACTAATTTAATGAAGACGATTGTTTTATACCGTGGTGGCTTTACTGGATACCCCACAGTGTGGGTAGTGCTACCATAAGGAAGCTGGCCTTGTAAAGGGGTAGCACTTTCCGTAGGCATTTAATAATCACTTAAGGAAGACGTGTGTCTATGAAGTTGTTCTAACAAGAGTACTTGTATTTCCAAAATATCATACAGTTATTTTCTTTTATAACCCTTTTCTTCCTGTGTCTACTTTAGTCTCCTATGACTGCAGAAGTAATACAAGCTCTTTCACTAGACAGCTAGTATAATCTTAAAGTAGGTATTTCTAGTGAATGTTACTGGAGATCTGTGTCATTTTCACTGCCTCTTTCTCTATTTGCAGCCGTATTTTCCCATCCACACAAACACCTGAGAGGAATTCCTACCAGGTACCTCTTCCGTGCCTAGGCTGCTTATCAAGATGATGGAAGCAGGCAGGTGCCCCCAGGGGGGGAATTCACTGCTCTTTGTTAGCATTTAGCAAACTTCACTTAGGTACTCTAAATCATGCTCTAGAAGAACCAGTATCTCTACCAACTTGATACAGAATATTGAGTCCTAAATTAGGTGCCTAGAGTACACAGAATATACATGGTCTTTCCACCTCCATGCACAACTGGTGTATACTTTGCTGTGCTAAGTGTAGAATAGGTTAAAATATGGACAAAACTTTTTTTTTCACTTTTTTCTTTTTATTTTTTTCCTTTCTCTTTTCCTCCCTCTATATTTGCTTTCAATGCCTTTGTCTTTGTAATCAGCTGTGCAGTAGCTGTCCTCATTAGGCAGCCTGTGATTTGCCTGGACCAGCTGCAGGGCTCTAGTCTCTTTTGGTGGCATGCTGACAGAGGGTCTGGAGAATAAAAGACTCCTGTGCAGGAGCTGTTATCACTTATCCTGGCAGATACACTGCGTGACAGAGTGTGCTGCTTCTGAAGCAGGCCATGTTGAAAGCAAAGTAGAGTTGAAAGGTAGATGCTCCACACACACGTGCACATGCACACACTCTGCCATAAACAGATTTCTTAAATTAAAGCTTTTCCTTATGGATCTTGACATTATATCATGAAAAACAAGCAAAAAAGAGGCTATTTCTTCAAGCTTGCTTATGTAATAAGATGGATATAATTGTAAACAGGAAAGCTGTAAAATAGAGTTAGTAGAATTCATCCTTATAAGGACTATTTGCCCTCATAATGGTGACTGAGTCTTTGCTTTTCAAGAACTGACAGGCACCAATGCAGTATGTGAGACCACTTTTCTTTCATACCCTCTTTTTGTGGCTGTTCATCTTCTTCCTTGAAATGTCTTGGTAGTAAGAAAAGGTTGATAGAGCCACTGCTTAGTTGATATTTGCTGTGTTAGTTTGCCTGCTGCTGCTGCTGTGAGGAATACTGCTTATGTAGCTATAAACTAAGCTATATAAGCAACAAGAATTGCCTACTAAGTAGCTACTAATAAACGTGGAGTATTTCTGGACAGAATCACTCTTTCTGGTTCTTTCATATGTCAGTGATGCTTAATAAATCTTCTTGTCTGCAGCTAGTCAGTGATCTGTTTGGTGACAAGACAATGTCTAGCCAAACAAATCCACCTATGTTTCATTGGACTATCATCTTTATTCCCATAGGGAACTGTACTTAAAAATGTGGGTGGATATAATTTTTGTTGCAGCAAAACAGGAGAAAAAGATGCAGAGAGGTTCCTACTGCGCATCTTGGGGAAGTGCATCTTCAGTGAAAGAAAATTCATTGACAATAAATGAATGGAATGACAGTAATGCTTACTGAATTCAAGTGCATTTAGGAAAGTAAGAACACTTCATAGTTACACAACCACCACAAGATGCAGGGATGAAGAAATTGGGGAGATGAAGGGAAGAGAAAGGAAAGAAAATACATTAAAGATGGGACTGATTTTGAATTTGGGAATTTAATTTTGCAGGGATGTCTTTCCCCTACACCAATGTCTTTTTACACTGCTTTGAAATCCAAAAGATCAAAATGAATAACAGTTTTTCAGGGATTCATGGTTCAAATGAGATAAAGGGGCAGAAGGAAGCATGTCAGTTTGAAACATTTATTTGATATATGTATATATATATATATATATGCAGGAAATCTATGTGGCTTTATCTAACAGGAAAAAAATGGGTATGTCTCAGTGATGTGTAAAGATGTCATATTTGACATCAAACTTGTATTTAAAGCAGTGATGTGTCAGGTACTGCAGGTGTACTGCAGGGCATACATGATGACAGTCAATGTATCATAGAGTTGGGGACTTTTAAAGAAAAACTCACATGCCTCTGCAACTTGAGTTGAAAAACTGGGCTTCTTGGGAGAAGATTAGTAGACGTAACTTAGGCAGAGGCAAAGTCTTAAACAATATGTTGAATAAAGTGTACGTATAAGCAATGGATTACATGTCCATTTTCAGCTGAGTGTTGCAACAAAGAAGACAGCAGCTTAAGCAAATATGCCTGAATGAAGTCATAGCTCTGAATGTGTGTGCTGTGAGTTTTTAAAATAGAACCCTGTTGAATTGAATAGAGTCATCTTCTCCTGTGCAGCATGGGTGGTATTCAAGACTAGGAGAATGAATGATAAATCTGATACTAATGAAGTATATTAGAAAGAGATATGAATTTAGCTTGATGCATGTGTCATGGGTGAATTTGTCTTTAGCAGACCTACAAGCTGAGTAAATGATAAATGTTTCATATTTATGACATTGAATTAAATTGGAAAGGTCATTCATTCTGCTACTTCCTATTATTATCAATGCTAGACTGCTAATTTGCGAGAAAAAGGAAGGAGAGCAGAAGAAAAGAAAAAGTAGCCTGGGTAATGAGTGGAGGTGGCAAGACCCAGGACCCTGCTGGGAACACAGAAATGAAGAACTCCCCTTCAGAGCTGGTGTAAACTCCAGAAGCAAATACAGACAGAGAGCATCCGCTGCTGGATCTTGCTGACCCGGGTTCTCATTGGTTCTGGCCAGTCTTTAGATGCATTAGAACAGCGCCCCAGGGAATGGAGAGGTCTGTAGAGACAACAGGGATGGACAAACTGTCACACACAGGGCGTGGAAAAGACCATGTTTTTAGCTTATGACCCTAGCAGCAGGCACACACACTTCAAGTTCATTTTGTAAAAAACTTAAAAATATACTTAGCCCAGTAATATAAAAGTTGTAACATAGTCTGTTGTTTATATTGAATATATTTGGGAAGTTTACTTCAAGCTTCAGCTCAGATTTTACAATAAAGAAATCAATATAAATTGATATAATGCATAATGTCAGTGAGACAAGCTTTTATTCTTAAATGGTATAAATGTTGATTGTTAAAGCAAAACTAAGCTCACACTAACAAGACACACGATAAAGGAAAGAATGCATTACATTTGGGCAGCAGTAGTATTTTAAAGACTACCCATAGTGAGAGACCTTTTGGTTAAGATAAGGTGGTAGTTTGGAGGTTTCTCTACTTCTGAAACCTGTTCTTTTTTTTCTTTTTCACTCACTTAGCTTACAATAAACATCAAATCATTTCCCTTTTTTATTTTTCTTTTCATTTTTTGTCAAGCAGTACATGCTTTGTAGTTGCTGAATGTATTAAAAAATTGTGTTATTTTGGTTTTATGGGGGGTTAATTCCTACTGGTAGGAGCTTTTAACTTTGCTTTTTCCGAACTTGATTTTAGTGCTCCTTTAAAGATATCTGTATTTGTGTCCTGCAGCTTTTCAATCACCAGAAAAAAATTCTGTTCAAAATTTAAGTATTTACTAAAATCCCCTGAAACTTTACTGATACGATATTGATATGCCTAGGCTAAATGGTTTTCCCTTAGTTGGAAAATGGTTTTCCTTAGTTGAAAATGGTTTTCCTCTTCTGTACTTCCAGCTTACCTTAGCTGCTAGTCAGGCCTGAAGACTACATACTTCTGCTCCTTTAGCTACTTGGTAAGCTAAGAAATAGTCAATATAGTGAAAGCTGTTTAAATTAATACCATGAGTTTGCCTCGGGTCCTAACAATAGGCTTCTTGCTTGGTTTCTCTGCACTGAGCAGGGTGGGCACAAGTACTCCTGGGGTGATGCCGGGGATGGGGAAGGGGTCTCATGTCCCTTCCTGCCTGGGTTTAGATGTCAACCCACTGCTCATGTTAGATGCCTGTCTGGGGTTAGGATCCCTGCTTACCAGCCTGTGCTGGAGTGAGGTACTGAGGTTGCTCTTTTGGTACGGAGAGGAGGCTTGGTCCTTTCTGTCACAGTGTGTTTGTAGAACGGGTTGTGGTAGCTGTAGCGCTGCCCATTTTTCACATGGTGACTTGTTGGTTTGTGCACACAATAAAAAAGCATCCCTTCATTGCCCTTTTGGGCAGATGGGGCTGAAACCTTCATTTCTCAGCCCTCTTGAGAGAGAGTACCCTTACCAGCAGCCCGGGAGCAATGGGAACATGTATCCATCTCTTATTCATTCTGGGGCAGGATTAGGACAGAGAAAGCAAAAAGAGGCCTAAGCTCCATGTATATGAAATAGAAAATGTCCCTAAAGAAATGTGCCTGGTCTCAGCTCATTGGACCATTCTACGTGTTTTCTGTGATAGAGTTATCAGATGTATAAACAGTATTAAGAGCAGACCTGTACAATCTCAGTCACTTGCCAGAGTCATGACATCAGTCAGTGGGAACTGGATCTGAAGTTGTAACCCCTGATGCTTTCCCTTGCAGGAGTGATTTTATTTAATTTCTTATTTAGTAAAGTGGTTCAAAGATTAGTTACAGATCTAGGTAACTGGATTTTGACTCACTGCTGTTACCAAAAAACTAGATTCAGGCCCCAAGACAAATGCCTCTTTAAGAAACAAAAGGTTTTATTAAAAGCATTAACAAAACTCCTAAGAAAATTCCTTACAAAAAATTCCTTTTATTGCATCACCAAGCTGCTTTGTCAGGAAAAGCAGAATTAAGGTAGAAGGATCAAACATAATTTTTATTTCTTTTTTTCCCTTACACTCTAAAATACGGTTGTTTCTATCATCATTAGTAGTTATCTGAAAAAGCCTTGCAAAGGGAATTTATCAAGCTTGCTTTCTTATGCTAGATTACTGGTCATGGTCTGATTTTATTCAGTGAGACTTTAAAGCCAACTTCAACAATAGCAAACCCCAAGTATACTCCGAGTTCTCTGTGCCTATGAGAAATACTGAGTAAGTTGTAAATCCGGGCAGCCTGATAATTGTCATAGAATTGCTCTTTTCTGTTCATTGTCTTGGGTCTGTGCCCTCTCAGCAGAGCAGTGCCCCGTGTGTGTAGGCTGTAGAGTCCTCCTCAGACACAGGATGCCCCACGTGAGGGGACAAGGGTGGTGCGCAGAGCACAGGCACTCTTCACCAGATTGTGGTCTTTTGCCTTTGAATATCCCTCTAGGGCTTTTTTTAATTTCTCTAAATAGCTCCTTATAGCAATTTCCAGAACAGCTGAAGATACTCTGATGTTTGAATTGAGATTGTATTTTTTTTGAGTTATCTTTCCTGCATGCTCTTTTCAATGTGCCTGAACCGTATTTTACACAAAATGGAGTTTTTACTGACCGTTGTCCCATGTTTTACATCCCTGGCATCCCACAGGCGGAATTGAGCGGTTCTTCTCCTAATCTATCCCTCTCTTTAGCTGTGTTGTCCTTTGAATCTCGGGAAGAAAAAAAAGGATGTTGTGGTTTATTTGTTGCATATCCATCTGATTACTGTTGCTGTGAACTTACTACCATCTGCCAGACAAGAAAAAAAATTCACTGCCACCACCAACAGAAAACCCTTACAGTTAAAATGTATTTTTTTATAACCTACAGTCTTCGTATGTACAGCTCTGGTACTGTCAGATGGATGATGGACTTTCTGGGCTTATCAAAGGTCAGTGATGCTTCTTCATGTTCCCAGTGTCTTTCAGTTCAAGCAAGTGTGCTTTCAACACACCAATTCTGAGTTTGTGAAAGAAAGACTGAAGTTTTTGAAAGCTGCCCCTGTTTTCAGTCACACAAATCTGTTAAAATTTAAATACAAAATGGACATCCAAATGGCTTTCTGGCAGCTTTGAAAGTCTTACGGGAGCTCTGTTGCAATTGCCAGGGTAACAGTCCATGAAACCTGTATATCAGCCAAGTGATTCAAGGAAATTATTGGTAGCCACCATTATGGTTTTGCTTTCACTGGCAAACACATTAATGTATTAGCTTTGCTATCTTTCCTCAGTTTTTCATCCAGACTGCTAGTAGTAGAAAATATGATTACTTCATTGGAAACGTGCTGCTTGATATAATTCCTGGAATCGTCTCTGCTGTATTTTTATTTCTCTTAATATACGGATAAAAATTAATCAGATGATGATGTTTGGCATTTGTAAAGCTTTGACTGGACCTTATATTTGGCAATACAAAACTCAATCAGGAATCTTTTCCAGTTTTGATTACTTTTGAATGTAATGCCTTCTAGCTTTTACCTCCCTGTTATTCACCTATGTATGCAATTTTAAATATTGTCAAAAAAGAAGAAATATAGTAGAAGTCAGTTTCCTGCTATTTTTAATTTTTCCTTTTTTTCTTCCGTACCCTCTCCCAGTACAGTTTTAAAGCATATATATCTGACTTCCTTTTTTATAGGAAGTGATTAAATGTTACGTTAAATGTAATCTATGAACAGATGGGCAATTATATGCATGATATCAGATGCTGTCTCAATATGTTTAAAATATATTCTTATATGAATGTTTACTCACATACAAGATATTCGTTCTTTAAGGAACACTGAGAAGTAATACTAGTAGCTAGAATTTGTATGTGAGGAAAAAATAATTTAAGAAAGTCTTAAAGTCTAATTTTTGTTATATTGAAATGATATTTTCCTTCTGTTTAGAATAGGAACAAGACCAGCTAAAATGACTTTGTGAATAACTGCATTTCATGTTATGACAAAAAATGTAGATGGTGATTATCACTGGGTCTGAAGAAAACAAAAATAGTTATGGTGAAAAAAGACATGGAATATCTTCAGTGTTTGGGGACATCTGTCCTGTTAATTTGTATGGCAGTACAGAAGTTAGGTCACAACTGCGTTCTCCTGGTCACCATAAATAATATCAGATAACATAGATCCCTGTTTAACAAAGCTGTCAGAGTCGTTATGATAATGTGTGACGTTGGGTAAATTATCAAAGGTTACAGAGTTTCCAGCATTCCTAGTCACCTGGAAGAATGTAAATATGGGCTGGAAGTGGTTATCACTGGTGCCCTCTCCTTAGGTGGCCACCGAGAATCTCCTCCTTAATTCTGAAAGCTCTTCCAAGAACTGGTTGGAAAGCAAAAGGATCCTGTTACTTTGCCATTTATTTTGCCTCATCTTTTGCAGCCTAGAATATGAAAGATTTATGGCAAGCAATAAAGTATTAAAGATCTGCTTTTATATATTTGAAATTTTTCTTAACAACCATAGTTTGAAGCCAGTGATAATGCCTGCTGAGATGGAAGTACAGACGCTAGCGGTATGGAAAACAGAGTTGAGAAGGTGGCAGCTTTAAAGTGGTGATCCTTTAAGTAAAAGTCCAGTGAACAAGTCAGCATGCCTGTTCATTTCAGAAATCCTTTGAAGAGTCCCAGCCTGTTATGATAGTGTAGAATGGCTTTGTTTTACTACAATCTCTGTAATGTTTTTACTGACTTGTGGAGTTTAACCTCTCAGGGCCAATCCAGAAAAGTATAGATTTCTGTTGTTCACAAACACTCTAACTCTTGTTATATATTTATACTCTTAGAATGCACTGCATCTTCAGGCCCTTTTACAATGCTCAGCTATCTCGTAGCAGTATTTCGAGAACGACAGTCTCTCTGCATTTCACACCAACAGAAAAGCTGAGGTTGCTGCATAGTCATTGATTACGCAGTAATAGATAATTGCACCGAAGCATAGTGTCAGCTTCTTATTCAGTTCAACTGAGTTCAAAATGCAAAACTTGACTCTGAGAAGTTTTTTCTTCAGTGCTAATATAATTTTATTTTCCAGGTGGATTCAGAAATAAATACTGCTAGAATGATCAAAGTGAATCACCCGTGTTTTCCAATTAAAACAAATATTTGGAAATGCTCATCACCAAGCTATGTGTGCATTTCGCCTAGTGGATTGACTTTTGAAAAATATTTTATACCATGAGCAGGTATGTTTAATCAAGAGCAACAGCAATCAAACCATTAGCTATCTTGGTGGTGATACTCAGCCTGGATTAACAGCTTTATTTAGTCCGTCTTTTTCAAGGAATCTCCGTGAGGATAGTGTTCAAATTGTAATTAAACATAAAAATTGCAATTGGTATAATTAATTTTATTAGGCACTTTATTTTGCTTCACCTAATACCATGTATATTTAGCTTCAAATATTTTCAGATTTTCATTTGTTCCTTTGACTTTGTCCTCGAAAATTTAGCACATACTGTAAAAGTAATAACTGATGAATATTATATTCTTTTCAATTACCACTATACTTTAAATACTACTTAGATATTCTTACCAAATGACTATATACTGTTCTTAAAATATTTACTTTTTTCAATGGTTGAAAGGGTATTCAGGAAAAATTTACATATAAATTGTATCTCTTGCTTGAGAAATGACAACAACACGTAGGACAAAAAGAGGAAAAAAGTTATTTCCCAGGTTTGCTCTTCTGTCAAAAGTGGCTTTCAAATCTGTCATTGGCAAGTGCACAACTTTGCAAAAAAAATAGACTTTGGAAATGAAACATAGATATTTATAAATAAGCTGACTTATTTTTTGAAGATAGAATCACTGCAGAATTTTCCAAACACAGAAAATGCTGATTTTTTAAAAATAGTTGTTTGGATAGATTCTGATTATTTGTGTGGAGTGAAGTCAGTCATGCCCCAATAAATGCAGTTTTTATCCTCCTGCCTATGCTACAGGAAATCCTAGTTCTGTATCACTAGAAAGAAGTAGGATTTCAGGCCCAGTTTCTACACAGATTTACACCCCTGGACCTCCTTTCTTTTGTGGGTTGGTGAGTGCTATTGGCTTGCTGTAAAGGCTGATGCGTGGTTCCACTGTCTCAGTTTAATTCTTCTAAAGATGCGAAGATTCTTTTTTTTTTTTCCCCACTAACAAGATTCTGACTTGAAAAAGTAGGCAGAGCTTTTGATACATGAGGATACAAGAATAACAGACTTCTGAAGCAATGATACAGAATTCTGTCTGATTATTTCTGCTGTTAGTTTTTTTTAAATGCAATTTTTTCCTCCTACCTTTAGTCTTTATCGTTTGGAAATGTGTGCTGAGACAGCTGTTCATATGATTAAAGACAATATCATTAATGCATATCTTAATGGTGTATCATAAGGCCAGATTAAATCTGCAGAGGCTGCCTCTTGACATTTTTCTAGAACTTGCATGTGCCTTTTCTCCAAACTTTCTTATCAAGATTGTTGCAATTTTCCTTATTAAGAAGCACACATTACACGTACACACACAAAGACAAGACACTAAATTCCTCCATTTCCAACCTTATTAGCTGCTAGTTGAGTCTGCAGAGTCACTGATAGCTATTGTAGGCTGCTTGTCCTCCTTTATGTCAGCCACAAGTAGTGTCTAGTGTCTGCAGAATGCTTTGTGGATGGGTTTCACAGCTGTGTGCCGAGAGCAGAGGAGCACTGAGACATGCAAGATGTATGGCTACTTCAGCTCTGGGTCATGCAGAGATGCCCATTCAAAGCCGAAGGATACTTCCTGCTGAACCTGGAACTCAACTCTAGACTCATAAGTCTTTACTGCTCTTAGACAGCCATTAAGAAGCCTTTTGTCAAAATATCTCAACAAGGTCTTGCCATTGATTCCATGCTGCGTTCATTTTTCTGGCTGTAATCCCTAGAGGTTGGGTAAAAACTTCCGATGGAAAAGAAGGCTTCCATCTCCTGGGAAGGCTTTCTTATTCATTATGATTCCAGTTTCATGAGTCTTCAGCATCTTCGGGGTCTGGAGTGCCGCTCAGTGTATTACTGACACTCTGGAGGACAGCTAGACCTCAACACCAGCATCTCCTGTAACATGAGACCTACAGGACCATGGATCCTGCCTTGTACTGCATCAAATGTCTCCCTCCTCCATCTCTCTGTGCTGCACAGGGTGTCATTTTTCTCTTCCCACTTCTGTACTAGGTTTGTCCACATCCCATCTGTTGTATCCTCACAACCCACCTACTCTTTACTCACTTTCCTAATTTGGCCTTCTTAAATTAAAAAGGCAAAGAGCTCTTCACCACTGTATAGTTCAATATTAGAAGCAATAAACTATGAGGTCTCTCCCTCAGCATCAGATAACTCTACCTGAACCACATCATCTGAGGCCTGTTTCAGGCCTCTATATACCTGTTCTGCTTTTCCTGCTTTTCCCATTCCCTCCTACCGTGATCCTTCCCATTCTTCTGGGCTCCCTTCTTTATTTCAGTCCTCCTTCATTTTTCGTCTTACAGCCTGCTTCCTTCCTTGTTCCTTGTTCTGCTTTGTGGGAGTCAGGCTGCCTCTTCCTTCATTTTTGGTGTCATTTGGCATGTCTGAAAGCAAGTAAAAACAACACTTTATTGCATTAACACAGAAAAAAAACCCCGAGTGGATTGAAGTCAGATGGTCCTCTCATCTGTCAGCCTCTTCTGGGTATTGCTGTTCCACCTCAGAGATGTGTCTGAAGTAGTTCCTGAACTTCAGTGTATAAACACACATT
Organism: Pterocles orientalis; assembly: GCA_011057875.1. Classification (NCBI taxonomy): domain Eukaryota; kingdom Metazoa; phylum Chordata; class Aves; order Pterocliformes; family Pteroclidae; genus Pterocles; species Pterocles orientalis. The sequence continues at coordinate 518,071 of WKFP01015039.1, forward strand.
AGATGGGCTCTATGCTGTAAAGTTCCTGGTACTGTTTCAAGTGAGGTCTGGTGTCATCACTAGGTCACCAGCTAATGGATGGAAGAAAGAGGTGGCTGGTGGAGCAGAAATCATGTCGGGTGTCCAACTTTTTGTCATAAATCAACACTCAGTATGGAAAACTCACAATGTCTAACCTGCTACATTACAGCAAATTAAGAATGTTTGGTTGGTGAGAGAAATGGTGATTCAGAAGCAAGAGAGGTAATTTAATGTGTACTTGTAGTCTCTGGCATGTGACTTTCTTCAGTATATGAGATGTGTTTCTTTAAAATATGAAACAAACGTGAACATAAGCTGTGAAACTTTTTTTTGTGGACAAAATGTAATTGCTGGGCATGTATTTTCATCTGACTTTAAAAACTTGCAGGCAACTTTCCAGTCCCAAATTTTGAAATTAAGATTCCTTTGCCACTTTCCCAATAAGTCAAATGCAAAATTGGAAGAAGCTTATAATCTATTCTGGTTGTTCCTCTGCTGATTATCCTGACTGTGATTAATAAAATCACTATGTGATTTTCCATCATACAATCTTGGATAACAACTTTTGAAAGAATGCTTCATTTCTACTAAAATTCGAAATACCTGTGTGACTTATTGTGCACCTTATTAGAGAACTTCCCATGGTTTCTTCTATACAACAGCAGAAAACACTGGTTGCGCTGAGGAAATGGGAAGAACATTGTGTTTTGTAAAATACTGGAAGTCAGGCCAACAAGCTTTTATAATGAACCAGAGTGACATACTTGGCAAGTATTTCTTACTCTCCCTGGCAGTTTCTGAGCCAGAGGGGGGAAGTGCTTTAATGCTGCTGACACCAAGGGAAGTCACAGTGGATGTGTCTGTGATGGTGGTGAGACATCTGTGGGGCTCTCATGTGTCTGGCTCTTCGCTGGTATAGGTTGGATTAAGGATGGGTGATGAAGCAGTTACCTGGTTGCTGGGGGTTCTGTTTTCGGGAGAGCCCTGATGTTGCATGTGGTACCAACCCAGCAGCATAGCAGGTGACTCATTGGTACTTGAGACTTATTGTTGAAGTGATTGGTCTGGATTCTGGATGAAGAAGATCCTGAGTCCAAAATTTCATCAACAGGCACAAGGTCTGTAGTCACAGTCCCCTCCATGAGTCAGTCACGCAGGGGTTTAAGCAGCGACGGAATTACAGAGCAATGGCCACAAGCAATACTGCAGCTGTCACAGCGTCTGAATATCATTAATTCATTAATAATCACAAAGTTTGTCATAATGTGATTGTCCCTGATCTGGGGATGTGTGGTTGCCAGCAAGATTGTCAAGACTGCACTTTGAGTCCCCATGGAAATAGCCTTTATTTACTGTGTAATTAATTGGTGAGTTAAATGGCTGAATAAAACAAGGCCTGGCATTAAGTTTGATGCTGGTTTTCCGACAGTGCTCTCCCTCTCAGTGTTCCCAGCATAATTAACTATCATTCATCCTTTGAAGGACTTGCCAGGTAGGAAGGAAAGAAAAGAGAACAGTGGGAGAAGGGAGGTTGTAGGGGACATTGAGAGAGCAGAGTGAGGGACCTTAGCACGGGGAGAGAAGTGGGGACAGGACAGGGGGACAGCATTTTGGGCAGCTGAGAGCAGTGAGGATCTCAAATGGTTCAGAAACCCAAGCAAGTTTATGGTATCAGCTGACGCACTGTAACATACTCTGCATATTTAAAAACACTTATCCCTTTGGCTTTCCGGTACTTTTTTTTAATAGATATACTTGTAAGCACTAGAAAAATGTTTTAGAAGGATGAGGGACCATGTTTTCAGAGGTGGCTGCTGCTTTTGGAGAGCTCAATTTTAAGTGTATAACCTGAAATACACTTGGACATAATTTCACAGGAGTTTGTAACCACTGCTGCTGTTCACTGTACTTTGAATTTTGGATACAACATTTGTGGAATTGAAAACACAAGTTTACTTTGACTGGCATCCATGGAATTGCTGTCCCCCTTCAAAAATGCTGGCCCAAAGTGATTTTTCCAGTCCGCTTATGATGGCATTAGGAAGAAACTACTAGATTGTGAGTGCAATCTGTGTATTTTATTCAACCCTGAAAGAAAGTAAAAGAAATATTATACTTCAAGAAGAGCATATGATGTTAATTTGCAACATTAGAAGTTTGTTCCAGTGGAGTTTACAAGTTCTCATTATGGGACTGCAGTTTATAGAAATTAAGAAGCATTTTATAATTTACGAAGTAAGTTAAGAACTATAGCTTTGCAGTTTTCATCAAGAATCATTGATGATAAAGAGGGTAGAAATTTACTCTTAACTGAAGGCCTGTGACTAATTCAGGCTTTTTTCTCTCTCAGCAGGAATAAAAGGGAAGGCAATGGGTGGCACAGGATGTATTGAATTAAAAAGTAAAAAATACCGAAGTGAGTGTAGAATGGGCCTTAGGGTAACAATCAGAAAGCATTCAGAGAACAAGTCTGCTGATGAGTTTCTATCTAAAAGGTAGGTACTTTGTAGATGGGCAGATTAGATAAGGGATCAAATCCTGGAGCTCATGGATTTAAACTGGCAGTGTTTGTAGCCCAGGGGGGTTGCAATTCCTTTGGGGATGTGTTTTGGTACTGTTCTTCAAATACTACCTCTCATCAAGTGCACTGAGTGTTAATAGCAGCACGTGGCAATGCTGGCAAAGATTTGGTAAGGTGCATTTTCTGCAGCTTTGCTGTTGTCAGCCTTCATATGCCTATTTAAAGTACCCAATTTTTACTGTGAGCGTAAGTGCTCAGAGCTAAATCGGGGCTGATGGCTGCCGCTGCTAAGGGCGGGAGGGCCACAGAGCAGAACCTTACTGCTTTTGACCTGAAAACTTGCGGAGCACAATCTCTACAGGGAGTGGCAGGTGAAGGTCTGCAGGGCCCCCAGCACGGCAGGCAGCAGTGCCACAGCTCTGCTGTATCTCTTTGTGCTTGCTGAGCATGATCCGGAGCAGGGGGCAGAGGGACCTTGACTGCATTTTGCCTTTCTTGCTTGGATACCTTCATTTCAGTGCTCTAACTGAGCATCAGCTAAATGTTGCACAATTTATTTACGAGGCTGTATGTATTCGTGAGAAGTGGAGAATTCATCTGAGTCTGTTATTTGGCTGCCAGCTGTTCTCAGCAGAGACTTTCAGATACATGGCACAGCAAACTTCAGCCAAGTGACCTAGAAAGGCATATGGGTCAGCATAGGTGTCAGCCCGCTTCTCAGCACTAAAGTACCTCAAGTTAATGGTTGGTGGCTGTGTGCTGACCTTTGATGGGTCTGCCCTGCTGCAAACAGATTTCTGCTCTTGCCCCTCCTCTGCTAATAAACAGCACAAGCTCTTACAGCTCATGTGCCTAGGGAAGGAGTTACTTCACAGCGACAATTTTTATTTAAGTTGGCCTCTTTCATATCTTTCCATAAAAATATTGAGGCTGTTGCTGGTTTACCAGCAGGTAGGCTGAGGCTGCAGTCTGCTGTGCTGACCAGGGGTATAGCTGCCTGTTTCACTGAAGTGCAGTGCCTGTTTCACAAGTACAGACTTGACTGTACCCTTCTGCTATCTTCCGTACACATGATGTGCTCTTTGGTTCATTTACTATCATATTCTGTGTTTGCATTATGCTAAGTCCCGAGATCTGACTTGGATTTTGCACACTACAAGAATACTACTATACTCTTCCTTATACAGGAGCTGTTGTAATCATCTCTCTGTTTAAAGGCTTCATTTCCCAAGCAACACTGTAAAATTTAATGCTTTGAGATTAGGCTAATTGGAATGTGGATACCACCAGCTTCTGTGTCATACAACCACTAATCCTGAAGCACTGCTAGCAATGAAGGTGGGGAGGAAAATGTTCTGGGTATCTTTGGTAGGACATGAATTCTCCTAGCTCGCTACTTCTGTTTCTGAGCATAACAGCAATTCTTAGATCCTTTAGAATTTCAGGCATGGTGGCAAAATCCAGCAGAAGCGCACACTTTTCACAGAAGTATAATATTAGCAGTCACAGTCCTTTGTTGATGTAGGAATTGGGGTCTGCTTTGCCCACAGCCTACTGTCTGGTGCTCTCAGGATCTCAGTGGAATGCACAGCCTTCTGAATGTTTGCATTTTTTTTCCAAGAAAACTGATTATGTTTGAAGACACACAAGTGCACTGGCATACTATTTTTGTAGAATCATAGAATGATTTGGGTTGTAAGAGACCTTAAAGATTGCCTAGTTCCAACCCTCTGGCCGTGGGCAGGGACACCTCCCACTAGCCCAGGTTGCTCAAAGCCTCATCCAGCCTGGCCTTGAACACCTCCAGGGATGGGGCATCCACAACCTCCCTGGGCAACCTGTTCCAGTGCATCACCACCCTCATAGTGAAAAATTTCTTCCTTATATCCAGTCTAAATCTGCCCTCTTTCAGCTTATAACCATTACTCCTCACCCTATCACTACACTCCCTGATAGAGTCCCTCCCCATCTCTCCTGTAGCCCCCTTTAAGTACTGGAAGGCTGTTATAAGGTCTCCCTGGAGTCTTCTCTTCTTCAGGCTGAACAGCCCAAACTCTGCTAATTCCTTATCCACTGAGTGGCCCATATGTCAAATCCATGTCTTTCCAATTTAGAGACAAAGATGTGCTGGACAGTATAAGTGTCTTTTTCTGATGACCTGCTTAGAATAGTATGCATGATTTATCTTGAGCACTCCAGAGGCCCCCTGGAAGGTTTATAATGCAATTAATTAACTAAAAGGAATATTATAATTAATAAGGAAGAACATATTGAATTTTCTTTACACATGTATATCCTAGCTTCAGAGTGTGTGCCATCTGAGTATTCATTTAATGTAATTTTTCTGTGTATCTAATTTTCCAGATTTCTTCACCTTCCTCCAGAAAGTTCATAATTAAGAAACATAATGAGGCCCGTGTGCTCATCAGTACTATTAAAAGCTCTCATAAGTGATAGCAGGAGAAATGTGTTACTGTAAGTGCAGATCGACCGCTAGTGGTAGATGGGGCATACATACTGCCAGTAGGGCTGTGATACTATTCTCTGACGGTTTTGAGGGGAATACATGGTAGCACTTGTAGATAAGAGCGCCAGCTGCCAAAACTCACTTTGCTCTGTAAAGAATGAAAGTAATTAATAGTGCAATGCTACATGTAGAGGTATGGATGCATAGAAACATATACCTACCTGTGGACACATATGGAAGTTCCAATATCAAAGACAAACCAAAAGGCACAAGTCTGACATGCATCCATTGTGTACTTCTTTCGTTAGTTAAGCAGAGTCTGGATTGTGATTTCTGATCTGACTGGTTACTGATACCTTAGTGCCAGATCTCCCATGTCAGGCCTTCAACCCAAGCTCCTTGATCAGCTTATGATATTTTCCCCCTCCACACCCACTGTTACCCTTCTGGATATCAACAATGCTTTTAAATTTGTCATTTGCATATTTTCACATTGACAGTATGTTTTTGTTGTACAAGAATGGATGCTTGTGCCCCTTTTTGGCTTTTTGTATTTTTAATTACCTCCCCTGACTAGCCTAACCAGCTTGTTCCTAGCAGATTGGTTCCTTATCTGCCAAGAAAGAGGCAGTCAAAATTATTCAGAACTTCTCCGTACAAACTGGATTTACATTACACCAAGCTCAAGCTTTTTGTTTTATAAAAGATTTACTTCCACAGCCTTCTGCTTCCTTCAATCCCCTGCCTCCTTCCCAATTGTTTTTTGTAGGACAGACAGGCTTGTTGGAAAAAAAAAAAATCCTGTCCTTCATTGCCCTTTTAAGTTAATTCTCTGTTGTCTGTGAAAGGAAATAGTACTTGTATTAAAATCTCTAGCCCTGTGAGTTGTGGTGATTTCAGAAATCTGTTCAATGCACAGTCCTGGGAAATCGTCCTATTATCTTCCTGGACATCAACCTTTTGCAGATTTGTTGACTTTTTTTCTTAGAATGGAAACTTAAACAAGGATCAAATTACTTCTTTAGAAAGTTGGTGATCTCTTTATTAATACACTTATAGCCTTTGGGCTGGCCTGCACAGTTCCATAAAAATATCTGTTGTACTCAGGTGTTTACAATGTCAGGGACATCTGTAAAGTTTCTAAACTGAGAAGCTGATACAGTCTGGGCAGTACTTGCTGATCTCTTCTTTTTTTGTTTGGTTATATTTTTGTTTGGTTGTGTTTTTTTTTTCCTTGGAAGCTTTTAGCTGTGTAGAATGTCACCTGGTTTATTTGCTTCTGGGAAATGAACTGCAAAGGTTTCTGATTGTCAGTCTCTCTTACTCTTAAATAATTTCTTCCTTTGTTTCCTGATTCTTGGGTGCTAATGTTTGATTTTCATGTGTTTTTCAGGCTCACATCTTCTGTGCTTGTCCTTTAAAATTATTTTAAAACTGTTCTTCCAGATTGTCTTTTCTGGATAGTTCCTTAAACATACTTCTCCAGCAGAAGTTCATCTTTTCTTACCTGAAGCCAGATAGCATGGTTTATTTTGGTTTTTTTTTGTTTTGTTTTGTTTTCTCTGAGTCAAGTCTGATAGTTGGCTCTTGTGCTCTTACCACTGTTTGTGGTGATACTCCTAACAGTGGAGTAAAATGAAGGCTAAAATGAAATCTTTGAGCAGGCTTGCAATGGAGGCATTTTTATTGTCCTCTGTCCTCACATATTACAGATGAGAACAGGTATTATGATTTGCTCTTTTTAGTAGGAACATACAAAGAGACTCTAGAACATAGGATTATGTTCAGGGTAATATAAATTTCCTGTTTGGTTTTTTTTTCTGTAACAAGATTAAGGGCAAGAGTGGAGGGAGGCCAGTCTACCTACTCCCACTAATGACTGTCATACCCACTGCTACTGGGAAAGAACATAAATGGAGAGGTGTGGCTGAGCAGAACAGCAAACTGAGGTGACTGGTCTTGCTGGGAAACTGTTCAGCTTTGGAGAGCTTCCCCATGAAGTACAGTTACTGAAGTCCAAGGAATTTTCTTGTAATGTGAACCTTGTGGTTTAGGAAGTTGTTCTGCAACTCAGTGTTTCACTGATAAGAGTGTTTCACTTTTATCTTGATTGTACATCCCTTCAGTGGCATGGCACAGGAGCGCACGACTCCTGTGACTTGTGATCTGCAGGGGCTTGTGAGCTGCTCAGATACTGTCCCCTGATCTGGGCCCCTCTGTGTGATCTGGTCACCCAAAAGCATGGCTGTACAAAGAAGCTGGCTTGCCCCAGGGTGCCATTTTTGTCTTACAAAGGAGCAGAGAAAAAGCAGGGATAGTAAAGGTTATCTCCATCTTCTAAACTATTTCCTTTGTCTCCCTGAGGTGTAAAGTCTGAGTCTTCTGTCTTGCCTGCATAACTATTTTGATGTGAGTCTTGAAGGTAGGTGGCTTGGTTGCCCCTTCTCAATTGTGTGTCATAGCTAGCACCATGCAATCCCATAACATTCCTGTAATTGCATCTTCTCAAAAGGCATGGCTTTTCCATCGGATTAACCAATTGCCAGAAATGGACCAGGTTAGCACCTTGGTTATCTATCCTTAATTAAAATAAAATCCCCAAACCTTGAGTGATTTGGAGCATTAAGAACAAATGAGCCAGAAAAGTTAATTACCAAGAAGCGCATGCTTAGGGTAAGTTAGAAGACTGAGTCTGTGCGTGTGCATGTACATGTGTTGGTTTGGGTATTTTTTCTCCCTAATGAGGGTGATAAAGAGGTTAAGAAGAAATTTGGGAGCAGATAGGATGAGAGAGGAAAAGAGGCAAGTGTGGATTTTGTCACTGACATTTTAAAATCAGGGTCTAGGAGAAAGGTAACTCTAACAGGTTAGTAAATGGTAGCTTCTCAGTATAATGTTGTTGATATTAATTAATGAATTGATTAATTAAAATATGTGCATTTATATGTTTTGATCCATAATAAAGTTGGAATGTGAAAAGGCAAAGTTTGGGGGTTGCTCAGTATTAGATTTTCTGCTTGAGGCATTGTGTTTTAGAAAGCAACTATGGAGTGTAATTATAACATCAAGTATATTTTTATGCTAGTTCTATACTCAATTTATTTGTACATTCTAAAGTAAATGGCTACCATGGGGAATTCTGTATCAAACTCTTATGTTTTAAGTTTAGTGAAGCTTTTGTTATGTTTTTCTTTCAACTTTTAATGGTGGCCATTTATAATTCATCCTTTGTGTGTTAATGCTTGAGGATAATCCACTAAGAAGAATATTCTTCTTCAGTTAAACTTGGATGGATGGATGGATGTTTTCTTGCTTCTCTGTAGGATCACCTATAGGATATGCATGAAAAGCAAATGAGTTTATCTAGAATACAGCTAAACCTAATTTAACTAATGTAGTTACTAGCTGCCTCTAACATCTGTGAAAATAATTTCACTCCAGGCTATTTTAATGTTAGCTTGCTTTTTGGGACTAATTGTGAACATGCGAGAATAATCACGTATTACGTACAACAGGAAAGCAAGGACAAGGTGTACAGGGTAGGTTTGCTTGATATCCTGAAATTACTTACTCTTCAGTTTTGCTTTGTCACTTTATTCATATATTTACAGTTTATATAAATAATCTGTGTCTGCGTTTCCTTTGGCTTGGTGTTCCAGAGAGAAAAAAACAAAACATAATAGCTTTAGGTGAGAGGAATAATTTTTTTTTTTTTTCAAGAGGAAAGCACCTCTGCTAAGGTGGATAACAGTGAAAAGCCTACAGGAATTCTAGTTCAAATTAGATGAAGAGCTTAAACGCTCAAAGCCAAACTAGAGTAATGGTCTGTTTGTGGGTGTCCGCACACTTGTCAGACAGTAAGTTTGAGCCTTAACTGAACTTTGGATCGAGCACATGGGGATGGAAACAGGCTGTGTTGGCTATTTACAGGCATGATTCTTCAGCTAATGACTGTGCAAATGTGCCCACTATGTTCATTTCATGTAAATCATCTAGACATACGATGTAACTGATGGTGGAAGAGGATCCACAGAACTCCTTGTTTAATAGAGCCTGAATTGATCAAGAGCGCCACCTTATTGACAGTCAAACAACCTTCTGAAATAACTGTAACAAATCAAAGTATAAAACCTCTCCTATGTGTTATTTCTAGTGTTCCTGTGCTGGAAGTGTTGGATTTTGTGCAGTTCTGATTTGAAAGCAATTCTCTGAAAATGACATAACAAGGTTCCATTTTATATCATATTTTTGCCTCTTGTAAGTGCACAATTTACAAGTAAAACAGTATTATTATTATTATTATTATTATTATTATTATTATTATTTTTCTTAGCCAGCTACCAGCATACTTGGGTCTGAGGACCAAGATCCTCACCGTGGACAATCGTCTGTGAGATGAATCATGTGTTCAGTACCTTCATATCTGCATGTTTATAACAGATCAGAATTAGTAAGCAGTTCTGTTGACTCAGGACTGAAAAGCTCCAGTTTGTTGTGTTTGTGTTAGCTCAGGAGCTTTCATAGGACTAAACTGCAGTTTTCATTTTCATGTCAGTTGATTGCATACTGCTCTAGTGCATGTGAAATGTAATATGGAACTACACCCTTGTTCTGTAGTGTTATTTTTATACCATTTCTCGATGGAAAGCTGTGGCTTGCCTTGTGGCCAGTTAGCTGCCAGGAACTGGGATGTGCTGGTTGCAGCTGATTCCTGCCTGGAAAAGGCAAGAGTATAGTAAAGATACTGCAGAAGGTGATAGGATGGAGAAGAAGACAGAGTAAAGAGAGACGTCTTTCCAAGATTCATGGGGCAGAGTGCTGCTTGTTGCTAGAGAGAGCAGTCATGATGCTGAATATTTAAGCAAAATGGACCTGTTCAGCAAGAAGGAGAACTTTCCCACAGACAGTCGTTTTTTAGAGGTATTTAGATGTGGACCTAATACTGATTTCACTAAGAGTTAAATGCTTAACACATCTGACACACATTGACGTCTTTACTGTCTTGTGTGCTGCCATTATCTGCATAGGCATCTAAATGGTAGGAAGTGCTGGGCAAATAAAGATACACTGGAAGAGAATATCCTCATTCATTATAAAAATGACCTTTGGAGAATACATAATGTATTAAAAAAAATTGCTGTCAAGGTAATATGACCTACTACACCCATGCTAGACACCAAGTTAAACAGAAATCCTGGTTAAATTGCATTTTAATACCAGTGTCATTTTATTCCTCCTTCTCCTGTGTATTTATGAAGCAGTGATGTACAACTGACAGTACTACTCAATGGCAGATAATTTTGTTGTTAAGTATCAGTGTCCTGGCTAGAATTCTATGTTTTCCATCAATCTTTGTTGTCAGGTTGTTATAGATTATCCATGGTTCTTACAGTGTTTCTGTTACTTAATGGCATGTTGCAGATATTACACAATGTCTAATATGAAGGTAGATACATGCATTTGTGTTGTGCATTAAACATCACTACTGTCTGACACTTCAGCTCTCTGATCATCTGGCATGCAAATGTTCCTGGTCAACATCTTACATTAGTGTGAAGCTATCCTAAGTAGGTGTTCATTTGAATGTCATTACTTTAATTGGTCTGCATAGACTCATGGCAAGATTATTAAGGCTGTTGTAATGTTGCAGAGGAGCAGTAGATTGAACACATTGCTTGTAAGCTGTGACTGTAAATGTATACCTAAGTAGTTACAAAAAACCTATAGTACCGGGAGTTTAGGTAGAAGTATACTGTGATCTCTCAAAGTACCTGAATTATTGTAATGCCAAATGACCCATAATTTGACAGTTAGTTGTTGGGAGGAAAAAAATAGGGAAATATTTTTTTTCTTTTTTTTTTTTTATTCCCATGAAGATTGACCTGAATTCTTCAATAAAATGCATTCTCCCCACTCTGTGTTGTAGTGTACTTGCAAGTTAAAAGGACATACTTGATTCCAAAACACAGTTATTCTCCTAGTAGCATTTCCCTGATGTTTTCTTAAGGATTTTTCTGAGTTCCTAGAAAACATGAAGTGTTCACTTCAGCTGGTAAACAGGCTTTTGTTGTTATTTTAGGAATATGAACAATGGTACAGTTTAATTAGAATACAAAATATGAAAAAGGGAACGGAAATGCTACTTTAGATTATTCTTAACCTTGAATATTCTGTCACTTTTACAACATGCAGTGTAGAAGCAAGTAGAAGAAGCATTTTGTCTGCTGCAAATTCTTTGCAAGTTGTTCTTTGAAGCCACATGAGTGATGGCAATCAACTCTAAAGTTGATCTGCCCTATATGGCTTTCACATATGAAAAATGCATGGTTGGTCCCATCCTTAATGGATGCTGTTCTTTTTTTTTTCTGCATGTTTTACCCATGGACCAATATGTCAAGGTAATACAAAATCAGTTTCAGGGCATATTCCATCTACACAGTACGGTCTCTTAAATCTTCAGATTTAAGCTTCTACATAAGGCAGGGATTAAACAGGCTGGTTTTGCAGCCAAAGTTTGTGATTGAGCAGAGAAGAGCATCTGTAACTCTGGAAGTGGGAATGTACTTCACAGATAGGCAAGTGAGTCCAAGACACAGATCTCTAAGGATACGACCATTGGGGTTTCCTGTTGACCTAGCTAAAAGTGTCAGGCTACTTAATTCTTTACCAAATTTGTACCTTAATGTTTGACACACACCTGAATTCTGAAATGTTAGATGCAGGTATTCATCTTATCTTTCTTGTTTGCTTATGGCAGAGAATTTCAGAATGTCTCTTTTCTATTTTTGTTTTTTCATTTAAATGTATTTACTTTAAAATACTGGGCTTAGGTATCTAAAATATTCAGCTGACATCTTATTTTATCATCACTGTATATAAATGCAGCCTGCAACTGTGAGTTTTCGGCCTATATATTCCGTAGCTGGCAGTCCTTAGTGGCTGTAAAGGAGTTGTAACCATATAAAATATGTAATTAAGGAATTTTTTAGAAAAATACATGTACTTTTTTTAGATCACACATAATGGCTCCAGTGTGTAAACATGTAATTATGGAGTTTTCTTAAACGCTTACTATTTACTCAATAGGCCGTGAGGGCTACAGAAGGAGCTCTTTATTGCTTTGCAGATCATTGAACTTATAGACTGCATAATAGCTCTTTTGAAGCCAACATGCGCTTTTTTAATGTGGGTGCTGTGTGTAGTCCACATGCCCACATCCCATTTTAGAGAGAGAATAGTAAAATGATCTTCTCCTAATAGAAAAAGCAGTTGTTCCACACTATGGGAGACTTCAAATGTTGTTTTGAAGAACAGAAACTCTTACTGATTTAGGGAAATAGACAGAGTTTAGGTTTTGGTTCAGTGTTCTTTGACTTTTATTTCTAGGCTCTGTGACCCAGATGGACATTTTTGCAGCTAAGTAGCAACTAAATTAATATAGAGCTTAATAAAAGAAAATGTTGACATGGTTTAACATTTGGGACATGAAGAAACCAATTTTAATCTTTAGAAATCGGATACTGTTAGGCTTTCAAGTTCTGGTATGGGAAAGTTGACAAGACAGGGATCAGGAAGGGCAGGAATGGTATTGAGAGTATATTTGCTAGTCTCCATTTGCTGTGGAGACTAGCTTCAGGGCAGGTAAGACTGCGCTGGGCAAGGGTTCTGGAGTGAAAAAGGCTGACCAAAAAGCCCTTTTAAGGCTTTTAAAGCTCTTTTTAAGGCTTGCAGCCTGCAAAGCCAACTGTGTTTTGGGCTGCATTAAAAAAGGGGTGGCCAGCAGGGAGAGGGAGGTGATTGTGCCCCTCTACTCGGCTCTTGTGAGGCCCCATCTGGAGTACTGTGTCCAGGCCTGGGGCCCCCAGCACAGGAAGGACGTGGAGCTCTTGGAGCGGGTGCAGAGGAGGGCCATTAAGATGATCAGAGGGCTGGAGCACCTCTCCTGTGAGGAAAGGTTGAGGGAACTGGGCTTGTTTAGCTTGGAGAAGAGAAGGCTCCGGGGAGACCTCATTGCGGCCTTCCAGTACTTGAAGGGAGCCTATAAACAGGAGGGGGAGCGACTGTTTACGAGGGTGGATAGTGATAGGACAAGGGGGAATGGTTTTAAACTAAGACAGGGGAGGTTTAGGTTAGAGATTAGGAGAAAGCTTTTCACCCAAAGGGTGGTGGCACACTGGAACAGGTTGCCCAGGGAGGTTGTGGATGTCCCATCCCTGGAGGCATTCAAGGCCAGGCTGGATGTGGCTCTGAGCAGCCTGGTCTAGTGGTTGGCGGCCCTGCATATGGCGGGGGGGTTGAAACTAGATGATCACTTTGGTCTTTTTCAACCCAGGCCGTTCTATGATTCTATAATTCTGTATCTCTTGTGCCTGTTGTTTCTGGTAGTAGTCAACAGTGTTTTCCTTCTGTTCAACTTCCCACTTTCAGTCCTGGAGCTGGTCACTGAAGTGCCTGATATGGTCACCACTAAGCCTTTGGGGCCATGCCATAATAAGCCTAAATAAGCCTCTTACCAGGCCAGTGGTGAACAGGGAGAAGGCAGGAACAATTTTCTGCATTAATGGGGGAGAGAAATGCTGTGGAGATACTCAGAAGACACAGGGCATCAGGGAGAAGGACCATGTTTGAAGCACTTGCCAAACTGGAAGGTGAATCTAGCTGGCGGTCAGTGGCTGGGAAGAAGAGCATCCTGCAGGTGGTATGGAAACAAGGGTGGGAGGAATGAAACACCTTGTTAATTCCTCAGAAATCAGTATGGTTGTCTCTGTGTTCTAAGAGCTGGCAGCAAATATAAGTTAGTTTAAAGAAGCTATTTCTATAGTAAAAAGGGGAGAAAATTCACAGGATTGTGAAGATCTAGGTAGTGTTCCTGAGCAATATGGGAACAGAAGATCAAAGCTTTCATTTTCATAATTTCATTTAACTTCTCTGGTACATAATTCGCTACATCCGGATGCCTGATAAATTATGTCTGAATAGTAAAAGTGGTATGAACTCTGAGTCTGACAAGACTAATGAGCTATAAAGCACCACGTATTCTGATGACTGAGAAGAGGTTATTGTTCTTTTCTTCTTTCATAAGAGTTTTTGTCTACCAAGTGCCTCAAAGCAAAATCAATTTCCATCTCAAAACAAATCTTTTTGCAAGAAAAAATAGATGGGTCATTTCAATAAGTGTATTGTAAATACCTTAATTTCAGGTGGAAGTTTAAATAAAAAAGTTGCTCACAAATGAGGAATGGATGGGTTTTGAGAATAGCTGTGCCTAAATATGAATGCTAGCATTTGAGTTACAGAATTTAATTAAGATAAGAGTTCTTAAGCTCAAGCAATTTGTTAAGATATTTGAGATGAGTGTATTTTGACTGAAGAGTTTGCTCTCTGCAAACATGCAACATGTATGTCAAAGTTAGATACAGCACCATGAATTAGGAATAACAACACTGTCAAATTTTAAGTGTGTCTTTAATTTTGTTTTTATGATGTAGTGTAATGGTATTTCATTAACTGGACTAATTTTATGATGTTCTACTGTTTGCAAAAGGACAATTGGATGCACAGACAAAAAAAACCATTTTCTGTCATTCACAGAAGAGTTTATTAAAAGGCAACAATGTGAATATCTGATCAGTTCCTAATCCAGTTTGTAGTTTGCTACTAGTGGCACTAATTGGCATTGACTTGGTAGAGATGAATAATGTTCTCTCTTCTCTTAGCCCTCGAACTGGCTTTGCCCAAACTGTCAGATCAGCATACAGGTTGCACTGCTTTTACCTTTTATTGAAACTGTTGCACTGGTTAGACAGGCCCTTGCAGTCTAGAGCTTTACAGAATTACTCTATTTTCGTATGTTACGCAATCATATGTGCAAGTAAAATATAAAGAGAAGAGGTAAAAGAAGGCAACTCCTCCTATACTCAGCTATTTCCTCCACCCCCCCCTTGAACTAAAAATTGCTAGGATTGAAGGTGAAAGGGCTAAAAATGATGACATTTTAGTCATCAGACTTCTAAGTCTGTATCTTCTAGGGGCAGGAGGGTGGTGGATTTCGTGTCCTTCAAGATGATGTCTTTATTCTGAAGAGCCCTGTTACAAAGATTTTGTGGAGAGAGGACCAAGAAAACACAATCGCCTTTTTTGTAGGAAGTGGCATGTGAAATAGGGCTACATATTTAAAGATGACCCATCAAAATAAAAGTACTTACAGCTGCAATGGAGAAGAAAAAACCAAACTATTCTCTGGAAGTGTCTGTCCAATTCAGACATCTGTCTTAGGTTGAGATTAATTGACCACAGGATAAACCTGGTTGTTTCCACTCACCACTGGCAGTATAGAGTTTCTAGTTTAGATATGACCTGATTATCCGTAGAGGTTTGGAGTCCCATGATACACATTTCACCATAGCTATGTTACCTATGGAAGCCCTTGTGCTTCACTTTCAGTTCATTGTTTCTTGAATGTATTGCTCATAAATCTCCATAATCTTGTGTACAGCAACTCTTAGAAATGAATACTGTTGCTGTTTGTAAGGAAAACAAAGAAAATCATTGTGTGTTCAGTATAAAGCTTACCATGTTGATGTAAGCAACATTTCAAAATGCCTCTTGGTAGAACACACGAGTAGAAAGTGTATGGAAAGCCTTTCATCCTGTCAACTAACATTTTTGCTGGTCTGTTGTTTATTCCCACACTGATTCTTCCTTCAACTACATGGATAAAATCGTACTCTGTTCCCCATCTCCCAGCTCTGTTAATTCCCTTTTGTTGTGTAAGCAGTTCCAATAAAAGAGATAGAATTGTATTTCCAATATCACTTAAATCAATCAGTGTTTAGAACTGCTGCTTGGGGATTCCCTATTAAAAATACAACAAAAAATAACATGTACAGGAAAATGGCATTCCAGTCTTCAGGATGTGCCTAGTTTCAAAATACTCTTGTTTGCAGAATGTATAAACACCAAAATCATCTCTGACCTCTTCAGCTATGAAGTTTTGTGTCATTTTCCTAAGCAGTACTTTTTCTCAAAAAGGCGAAGGCTTCTCTTAGACATAAAATCTTTAATATCTCCACCTCCAGATGCATACAGGTGAAGCATCCTTTGCAGTGCACTTCATAATAAAATAGTGTCCTGGGGAAAGTGTAGCTGATGGGAAATATGGGTGGCCGGGAAAGTGTCAGGACATTGGACAGCACCCGGAGGAGGTTCTGGGCTGGAGCTCCCCAGAGAGGGAGGGGTGGGCATCCCAGGCTACAGAGGACCCCAGGAACACGCTGGAGGTGTGTAGGTAGAGCTGCACATGTTGAGAGCAATTCAGTCATACAGACTGATGTGGGGAGAACGGCTGTCATTAAGCATGCCAAATGGTCAGTGTCTTGTAAGGTGGGAGCATGTATTGAGATTACTTCTTCCTGTTCGTACTTCTTCCTGCCTCCACCCTGTTTTCCTTCGTTCTTTCCCCTCTGGCTAGAGAGGACTGGAGGATGGATTGGAGGAGGTATTTGGGGAGGGTCAGTCAGTTCACAGCATCTCAGTGCAGTCACTACATTTTAGTCAGTTGAAGTCAGGAGGACTTTTCTTCCCTGGGCTATGCGCAAAGATTCACTGCAGTGATTCTGTTATCATTTCTGTCACATGCCCAAATTGTGGGCTTCCTTATACAAAGTTGTTTGTGCTTATTCTTATTTTACTTTAAGCACTACGGAGCGCTACTTTATTCTGTCTTTGATTCATCCTTGCCTTTCCAGGCCTACTAATTTTGAAAATGGCAACATGCTACTGAGATCCAGCCATATATCAGATTTGATTTTCTCTGTTCATGATTTACAAGCCTGTGACTTGCCCAGGGTTGCCAAGAAACCAATTATATCAAGTCATCGTTTCCTTCTGGGGTATAATTCTCATCAGCGCATATTGGTATTTTTATGAACTTACTAAAAACCCAAGACAAAGAAATCTAAACCTGTTCACAGAATAGTGGGATTAAACCCAGTCCCCAGTAAATAACCAAAAATTGTAATCAGCCTCTTCAGGTACTTTAAGAGTCTTGAGGGAAAGGACATACTGTATGGATTGGTTAAAAATGAGAAAAGATGGGCTTCCACTCACATTTGGAAAGCACTCTTGGAACTGCCATCGATGGGATCAATGGGTCTCATGATCAGCTGTAAAATGAGCAATGCAGTTTGCTGCACTGGGGAAAAAATAGTGATTAAGACATTGTAGAAAGAGTTAGTCCTTTGTCTGAGTACTAGGCTAGGAATGAAAAAGAGAGAGATTTGAAAAATTTTGTCTTTTTTTATAAACCAGGCTATCTAAATGAACATCATCCAGACTGGCAGTTATGTGTCTCGGTTTATTTAAAGGTAGACTGGTTCCTGTGGGTTCTTATGGCATTTTTGTCACTCTGAGTTTAATTTAGTGGTCCAGATCCTCTGGAACTTTTAAAATCTGATGACAGAAAGGTCTAGGATGCAATATGATCCAAGCTAGTTGTGAATTTCCTGCAGTGTGCCCAGCAGCACTGACTAGGCAATAAGTTATGGTTTGGGAGTACTAGCAATGAATCTGCACAGATATTTTCTGTCAGAATGGTTTTTCGGGAAAAACAGTGCTTCATCAGAATTCCAGTTTGGATGAAATTTGGAAAGTGAACGATATACAAGCACCCACACTGACTTACAGAGATGTCTTCCTGGGATAGCTGGTATTGAAGAACATCCATAGGAGATGAAACTCAGGTTAGTGTCTCTGCTATGCTTAATGTAAAGCTTGGTCTCCCTGGTCTCAATAAGGTGTTCAGATCTCAAGACTATTTATGTTTCAGTATTGTTGCATTAGTTTGCTTTAAGATTTAGTTTTAGTTCCAGTGCTGAATGCAGAAAGATTTTGAATCCTTGATATTTTTTGTGGGTGTAGAGCTCTGCTTCTCTCCTCATTCTGTATTTGCCAGCTGGTGTATGGCAGAGTGGTCCCAAAGCTGTACACACAACTTGACAGTTGAAGAGCCAGTACAAACTTCAGCAGTCCTTCCCTTCTCCTGTGCCACCTGGAACCTAGGTCAGCACAGGATCTCCACCAACGCTGTTGTTAATGCTCTTGAAGAGGCATAGAGTTTGTTAACTGTGTTTTGAGATTGTATGAGACTGGAAGGAGTTGTAAACACTACAGAGGGAAAGAAAATTATTTAAAAAAAAGAATAAAAAGCAGTGGTGTCATCATTCAGTTTGACAGGGGGACAGCAATTTGGTTTTGAGCAATGTACCTAGAATGATTGTCACATCCTGATTCAGGAAGGTGACAGTTCATTTCTACATAGGGAGTATTGGGGCATGGGAACATTTGACAAGGCTGCTTAATTTGTTGGTATATTTTAACAAGCTTGTCAGGGGACTTTGGAGCTTGGAGGGGGGGGGGGGGGAGGCACGGTTTGCAAAATAGTGAACTTTTGAAAAACTTGTGCAATGTTGCTGAGCAGTGCACAGAACCCTGTCTTCACGCTTTGGCACCTGAGAAATTTGTAAACATTCTGATGCAGCATCAATGTTTTTGTTGTGGGGTGGGGTTTGGTTTTTGGTTTTTTTTTGGTTTGGCTTGTTTTTTTAACTTTTTTTTTAAAGTGATATATGAAAACAGGATAGAAAAGTTAAATGTTATGGGCTTGATCTTCCACTAGCAATGTGTAAAAGTGGAACCATTACAATTAATGAACTACATAAATTTACCACTGATATGCATTCTGGTCAGCATTTTCTTACCAAAATTCCTGTCATTAAACTGGAATGAATTTTGCCCTTATACTGTTTGAAGTAGGACTTTATGTGACTCATAGACTTTGTAGTGATTCCACACATAACTTGATTTCATTCCCAGCAGAGGACAGAGCATAAGTTAGATGGTAGCTAGGTGATAGCTAGATGACCTGAACTGGAGCATATGGAAACACTATTCTGTGAGTTTTAAGTTGGGTTCTTAGTCTCCAGGTTGGCAGAAATGCAGATTATCTTATGCCCAAGACAGCTAGGGAAGGAACTGGGTGGCTCCTGTCAGAAACAGATGGTTAATCATGCCGGAATGTATTTCTTTAAGACCTTTTATTCAGTTTCATCTCTTCTGTTTTTTCTGTCTTCATTCCAAAATATATGCAAGAGAATCCATGAAGTTAACAGCTTGCTGGTTTTCCCCCGGCCCCTTTTCTTGCATTTCTGTAGCATTAATCGTGAATCTCAGGAATCTAACTAAAATAAAACCAAGGCATCATATGATTCCAGTGGAAGATGAAAATTTCTATTCCCTTTTTCAATTTTAAAGTGCATGTTGCTTTTACTTTGCAGATCTCTGATCCTTTCGAATGTTTTAGAATTTGACAATAAAAACATTTACCTACAGGGAAAGGAAAAAATCCAAACTCCCAAGACTTCAGCTCCCGACGTGAAATAAAACTTAACAGAAAGCTTCAATTAACCTGACGCAAGCTCTTCTTTAATAGGCTGCAGCTGATCCATCCAAAAGACATCAGTGTGTCCAGTGTCTGGAAATGCCATCTTCTGCTTTTAGGAAGGTTATTGTACCAGTCATTAGGTATTTTCTGTTGAAAGAAAAGTATCACATTTTAAAATCTTTTAGTCTAAACAAGCTGTCAGTAGTCATGGAAGGGTTTCCCCCTGTTTCCCAACTCTCCGCCCCTGTAATTAGGACTTGGTTTGAAAACTAAATGATTGGCTTTGGCGTTTGTGTCAAATCATAGGAGGAATAAGGTAAAATAATTTTATTCTTCTGAGAAAGATTGTCTCAAAGACAGTAGACAGCCAACAAATTGCTGGTTAGACTGCTCGAACAGGGACTCAGGTAAAATTCTTGAGCCACGTAAAAATCACATTCAGTGATTGCTGAGCTTAACACTGCTTTGGGAATTACGGCATGAACCTCAGCAAGAAGGTCAGACGGGCGCTACTGCAGCAGAGTCTGGGTCCGGAGGTGAAGCGATCTGTAAGAAGAGGATCTCTCTGGAATAAATATGGACTTCTGATGTCCAAACAGCTGACAACTGTTACAGAAGACACAGCTGTACCTGTAGAAGAGGAAGCCTGTACAATATTACTGATATTGAATATCCCATAAGAAATTGCTGCTCTGTTAAAAGAGAAGTAGGCGCAAACTCTTTAAACTGCTGAATTACTCAGAGCTAAAATGAGCTAATGGGATATCTATCGTATATATTATGCAAGGAGTTTTAATAAAAATCTCATAACAGTTTGTGCAATTTAGCAAGATAATTTTTCCCAAATGAAAGGAAAAATTATCCTCTAATTGTTATTAAAAAAAAAGAAGAAAGAAAGAAATGCAGGATATGTCCAGGAACCGTGCAACATGTCTTAATGGGCTATTGCAGTGAAGAGGTTATATAGCGTATGCTTAGAACAGTTGTACTGAAGTAAACAAAACCATGCCTTTCTAGCTTACACTGCAGAGGTTTCTGTCTATTCTGGATAAACCCTGGCTGGTATTTGTGCATTGCTCTAAGCATAAGAGGGACTAAATGTAAATACTATGGTTGTAATGAGACATTAAAGAAAGAATGGACTACGAAGGCATTTGCAGAAGGAAAATAAGTGAAACTTCTGACCTTATGAAGACAAGAAAAGTGGATTTGACAAATACCGTGAGTTGCTTCTCATTTGCAAAAACAGTGGTCCTTCTGTTAAGAGACAGTACCCCACTGCATTTGCAGAATGATTTTATACCACCAAGGGATATAAAAGGGTCATATCCGTGATCCATACAGAGAACATTAAAACAGCAATTTTATTGATTAAGACTACATTTCCTTTTCTCTTCACATATTTGAAGTAATTGCTTGGAATAGATTTATTTGAGAGCTCAAAAAAATAAATATACCCCCCACATAAAAACTGTGACACAAATGATAAAATAATAGAAACGTCATCTTTTTAATGTCTCTCATCATGTTGTCTAAACACAGCAGTGAAGTGAGAGATAAAGTTAACATGTATTAAACGTGGGATGGTTCAAAGGTTATTGCGTGCGTATGCCAAAGAACACATACTCTAAACAGTTTGTGATGTATATGTTTTAAGACATGCTGTTGAACCAACTGGAGAAGTTCCAACACACCTTTGCCAGATTGCAGACTTTTACTGTGTGGACTTTTCACTGGGAATTTTGTTACATCAAAAAAAAAAAAAAAAGGGTTTCCAGGTTTCCAGTTGGTATTTCAGTAGGAGCTGACTAAATGGGCATGAGCATATAACCTAAATGGGTATTAAGCATATAACCAAACTGCTAAAGGGCTACTGTGTAGTCAGTAACCATGCCTGCTAACTTCCTGTCAGGAAAAAATGATGCAAAAATGCTCATTATTTTTTCCAGTTTTGGAGTAAAACTTTTTTTAAAGTAGCTTTGGGTTTTTGTTCAATTATTCTGTCAATATTAACACAGGGTCTCAATTACATTTCATGGTTAATTACTGCTTCAAAATGGGCAAGTGGTGAGCATAAAACATCTTTTGTGCTTAATCCAGAGAGGTGGTTTTACAATAAATGCAATTTCTCAGTGACAGAACAATAGGTATCTTTTAAAGGCTACTGTAATAAATACTTTTTGTGGCCTTTCTGTGAATGTCCCTTCTTTTAATTTTTGGCAATCTTTTCCAGCAGTGATTTAAGCAGAACTTTAGCTACCAAGCAGAACTGGTTAAATTGAAACCTCCCAGAGCTGCCTGTGAGTTTATATTTTCTCTGCAAAATACTATGTTTGAATCCCTACAGATTCTTTAGTTTTCATCCTACTGAAGTGAAGCAAACAGGAATTATATTCTGGCTTCCAAGACAAATCAGCAGAATATCTCTCTAGCTCCAAATACTTGGGATCTTCTCACAGTTTTCTAATACTTCAAACAGGATATAACTAATTTTTTGGCCAACATTACACTGAAAGTAGATAAATGCAGATTTAGAAATGGAAGCCAGTCCACAGCAGTACACCGTTATAAATGTGTAACAGAACTGCATTTTTGCCATGCCCTGTTTGACCGTTTTGTAGCTGTTGGTGCCTCTTGCTTTCCTTCCCCATGTGTAAGTGCATTAACTTCGCTTAGATTCATGCACAGAAATCAATCTCTGCTGTTAATGTTCTTTCCACATCTGCTTCTACCTGTTTGTGGATATGTAAATTTGAGAGTTTGACTTTTGTAAAATTTTGCTTGTAATATGCATTAGCAGTCCATTAGCCTTAATCATTTGTTTAGCCCAAAATGGGTTTCCATTAGCACCCTTATGGAAACTAAAATGGAAAAATGATTTGCTCATGAAAGGCAGAAAAGGAGAAATTCAGAGAGATGAGTGCTTTCCTTATCTGTATATCTTTCTGATCAGCTGGCTGGAAAATAGGACTAAAATAAGCACAGCCATTGAAAAAATCAGGATCACAGAGTACTCCTGATGTTTTCCCACAGGACTCTATACAGGTTTAATTCTTTGATTCCAAAATGTTTCCTTACAGAATGGTAGATATTCATGACACGAAAGATGATATTGGTAACAAATCAGCCACTCTATTTTAACTCTCTAGCAATAGTTATTCTTTC
Source organism: Pterocles orientalis (assembly GCA_011057875.1). Lineage (NCBI taxonomy): Eukaryota > Metazoa > Chordata > Aves > Pterocliformes > Pteroclidae > Pterocles > Pterocles orientalis. The sequence goes on from WKFP01015039.1 coordinate 540,685, forward strand.
ACAGTCAATCACCAAGTGAGTTGGGAAGGTCAAAGGTGCATCAAGAATTTCCTTTAAGAGAAAGATTTACCAGTCTTTCAAAGGGTTTAGAATTTTTTTCCTTTTCATTCTCAGACATTGCTCCATTATTTTTTTGTCATGTTATGTAAAATGCTCCAGTATCAAGGAGTTCACAGACAAGGAATGGAAAAAATCTACCCTTAGGTATACCATAGCCTAATGGTTTTCCCTTCTAAGGTCTATTACATCCTGATATCTAACCTTTTCCTTTGCCTAATTTCATGTTCTTATTGCTTATTAAGCATCCTTTGTCTGAACTAGTCAGTGTACTTAGCCTATGTACTTGTTTTTCTCTAGAAGGTATGTATTTGTAATAGTGTTTGCATCAGGACCGTGCTTTTGAAGTGAATCTCCTGTTCATTCCCAACTTCAGGGCTATAGTTCTGAATTAGGATTTCTACTGGATCCTATTTGGATCAAGCTAAACCAGGGTTGCCAGGAACATGCTCTTGTTAAGAAAGCAAACTCAGGCCTTGGGACAGGATTAGGGCTAGTTGAAATTAAAAACCTCTCAAATGTATGGGCATCAGGTCCTCAGCACTGTTTTGCTCAGCAAGTTTGCTCCTATTAGTCTTCACTACATGCTAGTGTAGATGGAGGCATTAAGTCCTGATTCTAGTCACACTACACCTAATGATGTCTTATGCAGAAGGATTTGTTCTTAGAGATTGCATCTCTGATAGTTGTGTCTGGATTTCTGAATATCCCAAGTTAATGTATATAAAATGTTCTTTTAGTTTTCTTGTCTATCTCATAAGTATTTTCAGTTTCGTCTCTGTGTTCATGCTACTGTTAACCTTTTCTGTGCATGTTATAACTCTCCATGGTATTATAGATGCATTATTTGTAAGGCGAAAGATGGCAGGGCTGTATTCTGATACTGTCAAGGATCTACAGGCACTATTGCTTTACTCTCCTTTAAATCATTATAAACTTTTTTCTCATTTGTCTTGCATTAATATTCTTCAGATCTCTATTGTAGGCTAGAACTGAGACTCAAGAAAGTTGCGCTCTAGGTCACAGAATCACAGAATCACAGAATCACAGAATGTTAGGGATTGGAAGGGACCTCAAAAGATCATCTAGTCCAATCCCCCTGCCGGAGCAGGAACACCTAGATCAGATCGCACAGGAACGCATCCAGGCGGGCTTTGAATGTCTCCAGAGAAGGAGACTCCACAACCTCTCTGGGCAGCCTGTTCCAGTGCTCTGTCACCCTCACTGTAAAGAAGTTTTTTCTCATATTCAAGTGGAACCTCCTATGTTCCAGCTTGAACCCATTGCCCCTTGTCCTATCACTGGATGTCACAGAGAAGAGCCTGGCTCCATCCTCCTGACACTCACCCTTCACATATTTATAAACATTGATTAGGTCACCCC
>WKFP01015039.1:542144-602728 GCA_011057875.1 Pterocles orientalis
CAGTACCCAACTTATACTGGAACCTGGTGTTGTTCTTGCCCAGATGCAAGACTCTACACTTGCTCTTGTTAAATTGCATTAAATTTTTCCCCGCCCAAATCTCCAGCCTGTCTAGGTCTCGCTGGATGGAAGCACAGCCTTCTGGCGTGTCAGCCACTCCTCCCAGTTTCGTATCATCAGCAAACTTGCTGAGGGTGCACTCTATTCCCTCATCCAAGTCGTTGATGAATATATTGAACAGCACAGGTCCCAGTACCGAACCCTGGGGGACTCCACTAGATACAGGCCTCCAACTAGACTCCATCCCATTCACCACAACTCTCTGGCTTCTTTTCTCCAGCCAGTTCACAATCCATCTCGCTACCCAATCATCCAGATCACACTTCCTCAGTTTAGCCGCGAGGATACTGTGGGAGACAGTGTCAAATGCTTTTCTGAAATCGAGATAGACCACATCTACTGCTTTGCCATCATCTATCCACCTGGTCAGGCTGTACCATGGGCCTCATGAATGACCGTGGCCATATAGTTTACTGCCCTGTATGGCTGTTTGTGAATCTCTGAGAGAAATAAGTAATCTTGGCTCAAATTTATTAAGCTTTCAGATGTATAAATTAAAGTGCAGACAAAATGTTAGTCTTAATTACTAGTGATTTTCAGCCACCTTGTTGAATATATATTATTCTCTTACAATGTAAGAATATGATATTTTATAGTATCCTGAGCAAATACATAATAAAAGAAATCAGGAAATATAGGCAACTTACTACATTGTTGTATTTATCTCACTCCTCTAATTTTTACTTTTTCCTCTTCTGTGAGGATGGATTAGAGATATTGTGGAGTCAGAGAGCAGTTCTGATAAGGCTTCAAACAATAATGTCAGACATGAGTAGTACACCATAACATCATTGTCTGGAAGAGGATTGCTGGTCTGCTGAAAGAAATACGAGTGGATGCTTCTTGGTCAGTATGCTTTCCTTTTCCCTATTAGCTCCAAGGGAGGGAGAGAAGTATGTAGGTAGAAATGGTAGAAACATTGTCATCTATGTGAGTATTTCCTGTGGGTTGTTTTGGGTGGGGTTTTTTTTGTGATTTTTTTTTTTAAATGCATACTTGGCGAAGTTAATGGTGCAATTTGGCATAAATCATTGCCTTTATCTCTGTGATAAAGGTGGAGCTGACTGAAAATGTTACACAACTTAGGCAATGCTGAAATAAAGCAGCTGACACTGGCAGAAACAAAAGCAGTCTTTTTTTCCAAGTGAAATTACTGGTACTGAAATAGCATTCCAACAATAAAACATAAAAATGATACACAGTGGGAGATCATTAAAAAGTATCCTGTCACTTGAATCAGACCAGGTATTGTAATGCAGATTATATTGATTTGCTGCAAGTTTCAGACTGAAACTAGAGTTTCCCCCAAGTGAGCACAAGTACTAAAACTCTTTGAATTATGGTGGTGAGCAGCAGGGTAGTTGGTACAACGTCTCTCTTACCAAAACTTGAGATCAGAAGGTTGTTAGCAGGAGGTTTTCAGGCTTCTTTCTGAAAGCTCAATAAATTATTAACCAACTGTATTCATACTATTTGCAGTACTGCCAATGGATAGTTTTTTAAGAAGAGCAGTGCTGTGCTGTGCTGTGCTTTATTTTCTTTGTAAAGTAGAATATTATTCATGTTGTTCTTTTCAAAGATTAAGAGACATCTCAGGTAGAGGCAAGATACCCTTTCCCAAGATCTAAATTCAAATCTTCCATGTTATGGTTCCCTGCGATTACTAAGACTGTAAGACCATTCCTTGTTGATCTTCGAAAATGTCCTAAGTTTATCAGTTTTACCTTTGGTAGATACTATATCCCACATCCTTAAAGAATGTGAGCAGGAATAGGAAAAGTCATAACAGAGAGGTGTGTGAAGAATATAGACGAGGCTGCTAGAATTATCCTCTCAAATGATTTGCTATGACATTTGAAAGTATCAAATGCAATAGCAAACTTCTCAGAGATAATCTGATCGGTGTGCCTCATGCAAAATAGTTTTCCTCCCCTTTAGGTGCTGTGATCTCTCATTCATGCCCTGCCAGCTGAGGGCCGTGGCAGTATGGCCTGTCCCAGTTTCCATGACAAGTCACAAAAAGTTCTGTGGGAACATGTACGGTGGCTAATGTTCTGCTTTGGGAAGCTGAGGGACAAATGACTGAATAAATCTACTTCTGCTGAAGGCCAGTAGCAAGAAGCCTAATTCAGTTACGTTAAGGTCTCTTTAGGTTGCCCTGCTAGTATGAAGCAACCTGGTAGTCGCTGAAACAACCTTTGTGGCAATGAGTAGCCTACAGCCAGAGCAGAGAGTGTAGTACTGTGTGAGTCTGCTTACAGCCCCTAAAGAGTGAGATCCATCAAAGACTGAACGGAGGGAAAAGAAGAAAATTAACGAGAGACTGAATCTAGGGCTCTACTGGGTGCCACTTTTGCAGCCTCTGATGAGGAGAGGTGGGTTGTTGAGGAGGACCAAAGGAAGCAGAGCTTCAGGCAGAGCAGTCCAAACCCCCACTGACTTTTGTTGCTGAGGACACGGTCTCAGCCTGTGTCAGCGTGCTGGAGTGTAAAGTATTGGTGATTCAGCGTTCATCGTCTCCTCAGCTCTTGTCTCTGTTGCAAAAATTGCATATCTGAGGGCTGGGACTAGGGAGTGGAATAAGATCAGAATTGCTCAGTAGCTGGTGGTGATACCTTTAAGGATCACATCACCAGTACGAAAAACTACTGTATATTTTAATAACTTTTCAAAGAAACTGCATTCAATTTCTGCTTTACCTTGATGTATCATATTGGGTGTGTCAGATTCTGTTTCACATTAGATGTGGCTTTGAAAATATTATTTTACCATTTCTTTCCCTGAAAGGCTTTCCAACTAGAGTGGAGGAATGTGTTGTGATTTTATTTTTTAGCTTGATTTAGTACTCTGGAGCAGGCTCTCTCTGCATTAGTATATTTATTGTTGTTGCTGAATTTAGCCCTTGTAGAAAAATAGCTATTCAGACTGTGTGTCCCATTGCAGAAGAGATATGACATGAGTGTCTGCTTTCCTCCCCTGGCATTACTCTGTCAACATGTTCACCTTCTGTCTCAAGAATCCCTCCTTAATCATGAAGAACAGTTATTTCTCAGACATCTGTTTCATCTCAGGCATTTTTGCTATGCCTGTTATGGTGGTAAAAAAGTTGTAGAGGTGGGATTTTTCTTGTGGCATTTTCTTAATTGGGTTTTGGACTGAGTCTGCTAGCTGTGTCAAATGAACTAATGAATATGGAATATGGTGCAGGCAGTTCAAATCATCCTACAACCTTAAGTAGCCAATTTCTGTCAGTTCCTGTTAAAATTATACCTTTTGTAATTTTGGAGGGATTTCTAATACTAAAAACGTTGCTGAGCTGTACCCCCATATTCTGCCAGAACTTCAGCTGAATGTGTGTTGCTTTGTACTAATACGGTGATTTTGCATAATTTATGTATTTCTAAAGAGAAGGAGGGGAGATGTCTGACCAGGTGCAAGTCTGAAAGCCTTTCAGCATTGCTAAATTACTATCATTTCAGTATAGGTTACTGAACATTAATTGAAAGGAAGTTCAAAAGGATTAGGAGAAGAACAAAATCTAAATTGCGGACCTTAAAGTAATAGGCTTGTTCTTAACAGGTGTAGATTTTCATGGCTATAATGACATCCATGAGGTTACACCTTTATAAAGCTTTTAATCTGAAAAGGTTTTCCGTTTTTGTTATGCAGTTTCCTGCAAACATGAAGAAGAGAGAATTAGTTCTATTTGAAATGAACATTTGTGATTTTGACTTGTCTTCTGATATGTGATATACTGTGTCCCTGTTTGTTTCACATTGTTTTTATTTTCTCTGATGTTCAGAATCTGCTGGAGAAATATTCTGGTTCTTCCCTGTTTTTCAGTAGATGGGTGACTTTACCAAATGTCAGATTTTCAGCACACTATGGGATGCCAAAAGTAATCATTGCCTTTTTCAGTGTTTGGATCCTGGATTTCAGTTAATTGCTGTAATGTTATTATTACTGTCTTTTAGAAGACTTAGTGATACATTTATACCATGCTGTAGCTCTTCTGGAGTAGAGCTAAATTAATGGCAAATTCATGGAAGAGAGCTAACTGGCAAGAGAGCCAACTGGCAGGAGGAACCACTGAATTTATCAGTCTGAATTACGGCTTAGGAAGAATTGTTCAGTGTGGAGTTCATACATAGCAGACTTAGATGTGCCAGTAGAACAAATGGCATTAGGGATTTTTGTTCAGTAGTTCATTGATGTTTAAAAAGGTCAGCTTGATCTGCACAGTTACAAAATATAAATTCATTTCTGTAATCAACATGTTTTTTGTTTCAAGTTCTCACTCCTCATAGAATGGAACTGCATTGAGAAAAAAACTCAAGATTTTAGATTCAGCTTTTCCTGGAAGATATTCCTATCAGCTAGGGTCACATTTACCTCCTTTTCAGACATCTAAACTGAGATTCTTTTCACCCAGTAGATGCTAAAATCTAGTCATCTCACCCTAAGTGACTCGCTTCTTTAACCCAATGTAGAGAAACAGCTATATCAAGTGAGGGCAGATATCTCACATCCTTACGATGAAATGAAGCACGCTTCAGAGGTGCCTATTTCTCTCCATTGATATAGAAGCACCTAGTCTAGACCACATCTAGTCTTAGCTAACCCATCGATGCCTAATTTAGGCAGAGTGATTGTACTCTTCATCCTTTCTTCCAAGTTAATTATTTGTTGCTGAAGCTTCTCAGAAAAGCTGAACCACGCAACAAAATTGCAGGAATATTTGTTAAAAAATACTAAAAACCAGCCAACTAGGGATTAAAAAGCACTTCCTTAGCTGGAGGCTAGGCATGCCCCCCATTTGAACTCTTCCTTAAAAATGTATTATTAAGCTCTGTAAGCAGTCTTTGACAAGTGATGATCTTGAATTTCAAGAGCTGCGCCGTATTACTGTAAGAACATGTTACTAAAGTGAGAAAACTGAAAAGGGGTAAAGGGAGACCTGAAAACTTAATATGAGTTAGCTGGTGGGTCAGTTGTTTAGATTCAAAAGTGATGCAGGGAGCCTTTGTAGACTGCAAACCCACCCAATAAAAAGGAAAGACAAAAACAGTCGGTACAGTCACAATGGCATATTTCACTTATTAATGACCCTTTCATAAAAGATTCTGGAAGAGAGTTTTTCTGTGGTTCTTTTATTTTTTTTTTTCAGTTTAGAGTGATAACTGGCAAAGTATGTGAAGATAGGGAGCTTTATGAATGATTTTGCACTCAACAGAAGTTTTGCTCATGTGCTGACCACCAGTTTTAATTAGCAAAGCAAAGGATACAATTTATAAGCTAAAGGTAGAAGTACTAAAACTGCTTTCTAAAGATCAAATCTATATTGAGGAAGAAATGTAAGGAGCTTGGTGTACACTTGTACATACTTTTGAAAAGGTAGAGATGTAAGTATGAAAGTCACAGTACCTTTCCTGATGTTTTCTGACAATTAAAATTGATAGACCCGAAGAAATCAAAGCTTGCTTATTTGTTCACTCACTAAGATTACAATGTTCATTTACTCAGGACTCATAAAGCAATCTGCTATTGATAAACAGGTAGTGCATTTTCACAGTTGCTTTCTATAAAAAAACCAAGCAAAGTAGCATTAAAATGTGGTAGTAGCAGCACCAAAGTTTTAAAGTTACTTATTTTTCTTCATTCAACATCTCTTTTTTTTTTTTTCAGTAATTATATACAGCTTTGCTCAGTTATATAGACAATGAAAGCTTTGTTTCTTCGTATTTTGAAAAGTCATCATGGTGTTTGATATTCCACCTATACTGGAAGGTTGCCCTTCTCACATTAACCAAAGGAAGTTTTCCCACTTCTTTCACACTGGAGTTAGTTCTTTGCCATTTCCCATGCAGAATATACTTACAATACTGTCAGCGACAAACTAAATGCATGCCTTCATCTTCAATTCCAAAAAAGTAAGAACCTCACTAACATCCCCTGCCCCCCCCAAAAAAAACCCTAAAAAAAACCAAACCCCGAAACAATAGTTGAGCAAAAACATAGTGAGTTATAGTGATTTACAAGATTTTCATATTTTAACTTCCGGGTTGCTTGTCAGGAGACTGGCACATTTTAGAGGGAATTTCAGTAGGCAGGCCACCACATCAAAAAATTTAATTGACAACGAAAGTATCAATCTTGTCAACTTCATTTGTATTTAAAAGGCGTTAATATAGAAGATCTCTATGCAACCTTAGGGAATTCTGCAACTTGCTTTACTCTTTGTTATCTACTGTACATAGTAGTAGTTCATCTTCCCTGTCTTGCCAATGTAATGTTGGTGTCAGTAGCAAGGTCAGCCGGAATTAGGAGTTCAACAGAAAAATTTGGGAACAAAAACCTAAGAATTTCTGCGTATCAAAGCAATACAGCATAAGCATGTTGGCAAGCTGTGCATGACATGGTTTGGGATGAAGCTTCGTGCAATGCTGAAGTATTTCTTGTTTGGTGAGTGGAAGCAGTGTCTGTGCTGCTGTGCTTCATTGTCTCAGTTACTAAAAGAGTTTTGAAGTGCAACCCTAATCATAAAAGCAATGTTAATGCTTTATGACAAATTCGAGTTTGATTAAATGTTTATTGACTTTATAGGACACAGAGAGAAGCTCTGTAAGTGGCTATCGTTTATCCCAAAGGGCTCAAAAGGCACAGGAATCACAGGAAAGCAAGCAAAATGAGAATGTTAGATGAAAAAGTCAGAAGGCAGTGTCAGCCTTCTTCCAGTATTTCCTACTGTTCCTTACAGTTCTCTGTTGCTTTCTTTTTTTAACCTCTCTTCTGCTTTCCAGTGATATCTTCATACTCATACCTATGTATTCTCTACCAATATTTCCTTATTCTTTTGCTTTTAATGTGCCCTGTTGTAGTACAGACAGTGTAGATTGCTCAGTTTTGGGAGAGGGCTTCAGGCATGACAACAGGTGGAATTTGGACTCTCTCTTTGAACTGCCTCTTTTATGAAATGCATCACCTATAAAAAGAGCTAAAGAATACAGCAATTGGTATATTCAGAGGGGATATAACTGGTTCATAGGCACTCTTCTGTATCATTCAGAAAGCAGCTGTCAGACTAAATAAAAATACATGATAAAACAAACTCATCTTTTGAATTGATTTTAATCTAGATGCATCCAGCCATAAATGCTTCCCATTGATGATATGGCAAATAGTGTGACTGCAATTAGTTAGCAATTCAATGTGCCTTCCAGAAAACAATCTCCAAACCTTCCTGGAAATAACTTTCCTCTATCATAAGGAACAAACAAAAGGTTGTTTTTTTTGAGATGTATGAAACCACCAGGTTTTAGAACCGCTTCAGATCTGTATTCTGACAAATTGTATTCTCTTTCTGAAATTAAAATGAAACCTTTGGTGGGTGAGGCAATGGATGCTGGTTTTAAGGGGAAATAAATAACCTTGGCATATCCTAGCATATAAAAACTCTTCTGAAAACATTACTGAAGGGAACATTTATATACTGTGTTTTTGTCTTTTGCCAATCCTGGGAAATGGATGGTGCTGGAGAGTGCTCTGCAGAAATGTAATAACTTGTTTCACATATCTTGAAGGTAGTGTTACAGTGATTTAGAGATAGCCTTCTGTTTGTATTTCTAATCTGGTGATCAAAAGGTACAATATATTACAATTATTCACTAAAAAAATCAAACCACAAATGATAATCAGGCTGTTAGTGTACCGCATGCCATGCCTAAGTGATTCTGGAGCATCCTCTGGTAAAAGGGAAAGTCTTCACTGAACTCTGCTTCTGATACTAATACTGATAATTATTTCAGATTGATTACACAAGTTGTTCTTTTGGCACTGAATCCATTACAGGCTGTTTTTTAGCATCCTCAGCCATATGAAGTCCCTGCCCTCAGCCACTGTGTAACCCTACAGTAGTTGTTTGCTCTGAATGATCCACAGATTATTTGCTGCATGTGTGGCTACATTCAGGAGGGCAAACAGTAATTTTCTAAAATATAGCAACAAAACTAAGATGGGAAGACCACAAGCTACAACTGAGAAGAACACTGAGGTAAGTCGAGAATGATTGCCTCTGGTTAGCTTCCTTCTGTTTACCCACCAACCCACTGCCTTCTTTTCTACAGTGCAAATAGCCTTGTCATTGCTGATGATATAATAAGCAACAGCTTCTAATTTCCAAGCTGGTGCGTCTGGATTTAGAGTGTTGGATGACTATTATTACCCTTGATCCTTATTTTTTACCTGAGTCACTGACTAACAGGAGTTGTATCAAAGCATGAAGGCAAAAACTGTCATTCATGTGTTCTTGGTGGGAGATAGGCTCCTCCCAGGCTCTTACTGAAGTGTCAAAGGTAATTGTTTCCTTTGGAGTTTTTCTTTAACTGTGGTTGTCTGAGGTACTAGCGACTAACGAAATGGTTCTTCAAATGACCAGAAATTAGTAGAAATCAGACACCCAGTTCTTCTCAGTGCATGTAAAGATTATGCTTGGTTTTACATCTGGTTCCCCGGTTCCCGCCAGTTCCTATCAGACCAACACCTGGCTGCAGCTGATACCCCTGGTAGATAGGACCCTGATACGTTTTGGGCTGGTACAGCAGCTTGGCTTCCTGGTTACCTCATTGCTTCTGTTACCTATTGAGGGACCTGCCTTGTTGTTCAGTGTGCTTCAGGGGCAGCCTGACCCTTGAAGTGACTCTGCCGCATCTGTTTTTTTGCCTCACTCTTTGGTTTACTTGAAAGTCTGTGTGGTTACTGAGCCCACCTTGGCTGCAGATCATTTCTTCCCTGCTCTCATCAGGCGAAAATACCTCTTGGTTATTGCTTAATCTCAGTCGATTTGCACTGTGGCATTTGACTTTCTGCTGCAACAGGTTTTGGAATTTTACTGGGAAACTCTTGAGACTTTTTTCATCAATGAGCTTTCACAGCACAGTGAATCTATTTCACTTTCCCAGAACCTGCTAAGGTTTCTTGTGCCCCTGGTTTCAGGTACTTTTAAATCATGTAATGCTGTTCTCTTAAATAAACTAAAGACAGTTTAGTCTGTGTATTTCTCCCTAGCTGTCATTAGTTGCAGTTGTGGTTGTACATGTAAGGGAAGGTAAGACTTCCCTTGGTTCCCTAAATTTATCTTTATGGAGGATAAGTGAATGACCTTTATTAATGTGGTAATATTGCACATTTTCTTTTTGCAAGAACTTTCTTTGAAAGTAGAGTTACAGGCATAATATATTACTGCAACTAAGCATAATGAAATACCAGTTTAAGAAAAAATTATTTTGTCACCTAATGATCGCTACCTTTAGTTGAAGTACTCTCTATGGAATGACATGAGATTAAACATGAGATTTTTGATTGAAGGCTATTTCTCTTAGATATATGAAAAATACGTGTAATTTACATAAGATAGCTTCTCTCTTTATTAATAATTTTTTTCCTATAAGATTTACAGCACTCTTACATACTTCTTAAATGTATTGATTCATTTGACATCCTCTGGAAGTCAGACATAATAAAAAAAAAAATTGAAAGTTTTTGTTTATTGGAATATTTTTTTTTGAATTATAGAAAGAATATAGTGATTGTGAATCTATTGAAGATTATGTTGCTGAGTACTTCTGTCTCCTAAAAGACAAGAAATGGGTGCCACAATATGATATCTTAACACCAATGGATGAATGTAATTGACAGCTTTGTTTCTCTGAGTTTTGAACTGTTGTTGAAAGCAATGAGGTATTCTGCGTGTTATGTGTAACACAGCATCCTTGGGTGGAAAAATGAGAATGTGGAAGTGGAAGATGTTTGAGTCTAAAAGATAAATTTCCACTAGGTCAGCAAAACTGCAGTGCAGAATTGACCATAGTGGAATACAGAGTGCATTTAAGGGCTCAAAAGAGACAGGTCTTACTTAATTTTTTTTTTCTTTTGAGATGGAAATAAAATCCCTTCACTAATTACTTTGGGTCTCTCATGGTCTTTTTGTTTGGGTTTTTGGGATTTGTTGGCGGGGGGAATGTTGGAGGTTGTTTTTTCCCACTGTAGCAATAGGCAATAGATGAAAAAGAGTACTAATTGTTTTGTGAAGCAGAGCTCCTCCACTGTCTTGAATGGAACTTGAGTACCCATTTAATGACGTATTTTGTGTTGCCTGTGTGGACTGAGGATGTGAGGAAAGAAGATACAGTATAAGACATGATTTACATAAGAACTGTTACTATTCTGCTAATTTTGTAAGTTTACACAGATGAAAAACTTCACTGAGGACAAGTGAAAGGACAGAAATGCTGATTTTGTGGGAGTGACTGTTCTAGTTGAAGACAGATGTATTTGATTTTTAGGAGATTCTAGCACTGTGTATTTATTTTAGATTTATTTGACACATTAAAAAGCACCCATCCAGGGCTTGAAACGCCTTTGACATTTATCGAAAATAGAGCCGTACTCTAAGCAATTGTTGATTCTTTCCATAATTATACAGCCTAGGACTCAGCAAAGCATATATATAGCTTTAAGTACACACTTAAATGCTCTGATGGATAGGACAGCTTGGCTACTACACGGCAGTGGGGAAGAATAAAATAGAAATGTCATGTTCTCTTCTCTGAGTCAATCTGCCAGGGCAAAGAAACCAGAAATTGGACAAATTTTACTATGTGGATGTGGGACCAGCAGAGCCAGATTTTGTTTTGCTCTCTCTATCAGAAGAGTGCCAGAGAAATGTGAAGAGACATGTGACAGGAATTGGTCAGCCTGCACCACATCGTATAGCTGTTAAAATATATGGTGAAAATGAGACCAGGCTGAGAAAGGAGAAGTAAAGACTTAACATACTCTATGAGGGCTGAGGAGCTGATCTTGATCAAGGAGTTGCAAAGAATATCTGTACCCTTGCGTTAAGCATAGTGCAAACAAATGTAGAGTTACTGTATTCAAATGAGGATCACTTAAAAGATTTTTTTTTATTTGATTCGTTAGGAAGAGATTGTGCACTCCAGTTAAACTGATGGATTCTTGAGACCAGTTTTACTGCTTCCACAAACTCTGTTCAAATAGATAAAGCCTCACTTAAAAGGAAAAAAAAGAATCCTGGTATGATCCTCTGTAGATCATGCATATTGTTAGCGACCTACATAATTTTTTCTACCACTTTATGCCTTTATTATATATATATATATATATATATATAAACACTGGGCTTTAGGCCTCTTGCTGAAAAGGAAATGTTGTTAACAAAAGTGTGAATGTACTGCTTCTGTTACAAGTGTCTTGTTCCAGCCATCCGAGGGAATGAAGTGAACTACAGGATCTCCTTAATTGTAATTTTTAAGGAGAAAAACAGGTAGCACTGTTTTCAGTCAGAGCTTAAAACAGTGACTCTGAAGTGTAGAAAACTGGAAGCCCCATTGAGGTTTTGAACCTGGCTAGCAGTAAAACAACACACAGCCACTTGCTCACCTCCCCCTGCTCCCAGGGATGGGGGAGAGAATTAAAGAGGTAAAGGGAAAAGAGACTGGTGGGTTGAGATAAGAACAATTTAATAACCAAACTACAATAAAATTGAAATACTGATAATAATAATAATAATGATAATAATAATAGTAATCTATACAAATATACAAATGGGTGATAGACGGTAAACTGCTTGCCACCCGATGACCAAAGCTCAGCCTGTTCCTGGCTAACGATCCCAGAGCAGAGAGCATCCCAAACTGCAATCCCAGAAAAGATAAGGGCCTGAGCATCTGAGAGACCCAGAGCCAACCGAGAGAGTAAGACAACCCTGAGAGAGGGAGGCAACCTGGAGCAAGCAGGGGCAACTTCCAGACAGATCCTCAGCTACATACTGGGCATGACGTGCAGGATATGGAATATACCATTGGCCAATTTGGGTCTCAATCCTAAACCTAAGGTCAAATCTTAGGCTAGTAATTTGGGCTATGTTCTCTCCCAACTTCTCCTGTACCTGCAGACACTGGCACAGCAGAGAAGCTGAAAAGTCCTTGACTGTCCTGGCAGCAGCCACAAACACCAGTATGTTATCAGCTTTCTCCTCAGGACAAATCCAAAACATAGCCTCACACTAGCTACTGTGAAGAAAGTTAATCTGTCCCAGCCAAAACCAGGACAGCCCCATATTCACTTCATGGATTAGATAATGAAGTTAATATGCTTGAATCCTCACTAGTTTCCTAGTGATCACTAAATAAGAAGTCTTATTTAGTGGGGAGAGAAACTGAGTATATTATACTATAATAATAGTAATCTATTCAAATATACAAATGAGTGATACACAGTAAACAAATATAAAAATATACTCTTTGGTTAGGAAAATACTTGTCCTGCTGTGCATTAAAGACAAAAAATTAATGTCACCAGGACTGCCTATAGGTTGTCATCTTAAAAGTGAGGAATCTGTAGGTGAATCTCACTCCTAAGGCAATGGAACCTTCCAGCATGTCCTGTCTGCAGGGTTGTTGGATCCCATGCTCTGACTGTTTTTAGTCTAGAATAGTTCAAGGCTGAAGCAAATGGATTCTGCTGAATAACTGAGCGAAGCACATGATGTGTTGCAGTGACTCCAAGAGTACAGGTAAATATGCAACCATGTGGGAGGCTGACATTTGGGTTGGTGGCTCTAACAAGTCAGTATAGAAAAAGAAATAGCCTTAAAGGAAAAAGACTCTATGATTGTCCTCTCATTTTACTGAGAAATTTTTAAGTCACGGGTTCCTACAGCATAGCCATCATCCTCCTTGACAGAAGGGAAACCCTTTCATTTAGATACCTTTCTTGAAAGTGTGTTTTTAATACAAAGTTTTACAGGTTTTCCATAATATATTCATATTTAGCTCTTTCAAGGTGGAGGAAATAGTAAAGGCTATCTTTGGTTTATAAACTCTTGCAAATAAGCTGTGACCAAAAGAAATAAGTGTCTGTCAAAGAGTCTTTTTTTTTTTTCTGTGGGAATTTCCTGAGTGCAGGCTGCATTACAGTTGATCGGTTCCTGTTGTAGAATTCTACATACCCTACATGCATGCACAAATACGAAAGAATGTTGAAATTCCAGCATGATACCTTGAAGTTCATTGAAATGGTAGAAACCAATACCTCTGAAATTATAGTGCTAGTAGTTCATGTTGGACTGTCATATTGCCAGGAATGTTTTTTTTTTACGCATGTACGCAGAGGCAAGAGCTCAAACAATATATAACTAGTGCAATATTACTCTATCTCATTCAAACTGAGCTTCTTGAAAGCAGTGCTGACATAGCTATATGCTGCCCTCCTCTCTAACCACATTCAAGCCTTGTATCTAAACCTACTTTCTTTCTAGGATTTTTTGAGAATTGTCTGTAAACCTCCTTGAAGTTGATGTTCATATTCTTTTGCTTTGTTTTTTTTTTCCTCTTTTTAAAATTTTTTTTTGTTCCCAGCAGGTGTATGCCACTATGGGCTGAAGTAATAAGTGAGGGTATGTAGTCATGATAGAAAAGAAAAATACATTACTAAGTATTGAAAACTAGGAAACATTAAACTAAAGGAGGCTATCTTGCCTTTCCTGCCTTCTCAGAACTGATGAGTTGGTAAGGGCCAGCCACAGGTAGCTTTCAGTATTGGTCATGA
This sequence comes from Pterocles orientalis, assembly GCA_011057875.1. Classification (NCBI taxonomy): domain Eukaryota; kingdom Metazoa; phylum Chordata; class Aves; order Pterocliformes; family Pteroclidae; genus Pterocles; species Pterocles orientalis. Next base: position 555,891 of record WKFP01015039.1, read on the forward strand.
TCTACTCATCCAAAAATGTTATTTGCAAAAGGATTCAGGAAATGGCCAGGGACCCCACCAAGGATTACAAAGTTACAAAAAGATCTGAGTGAGAAACAATTATTTGGCTTTCTGTAAAACAAAAGTACGTTAAAATGAATACTGTCCCAAGTCAGGATAAAAAGTCAAAATTTTTACTCTTTTTCACAGAATTAATTTTTTTTTGGTTTGAAATAAAATGGAATAATTCTATAATTTTTTTGTTTCTATACTTTTACATTGCTATAGGTAGAGTAATCCCCCTCTCCCTAATGTTAAGTCAAAGACTGAATTTTTCAATCTAAGAAATCAGAAAGTAGCTTTCTTTCCAGACTTTTGACTGTCAAAAGCTGGCTTTAAAAACTGGCCTTTTCTTAAAAAAAAAAAAAAAAAAGTTTTATAAAGGCATTATGTAGCACCCTAGCTACATTTGCAAACTTCGGTGCTTTGGAATTAATCTGTGCTACCTTCATCTTAAATGACACATTATACTGACTTTATAAGAAAACTCTGCCTCAGCTATTGGTACAATATTTTCATTTGTTAGAAAGATTAAGAGAACAGGTAACAACTGAAGCAGAGAATCTGAGATGCAGAGGAGTAAGTACTGGATATCAGGAAACAAATCCAGAAAATGAGTTAGAGAGATAAGAATTATTGCACTAGAAATTTTATATCTCTGGGCTTTTTCAGTTTAATAAATATAGACAGATATAGCTTCAATAGTATTGATATTAATAAATGGAGATAATTGTATTCCAGTACGTTGAAAGCCCGAATGTCATTCCCTTCCCCTCCTCAAATAAGATATTGACAAGAACAGAGAAAAAAAATTAGTTTTTGAAATACCTTGACATGTTGAGGAGACTCCAGGCTCTGGACTTCTGTTATTAATTTCATGAAATAAGCTATTGCCTACGCATCCACTAAAACACAAAATGGAAATAACAGCTTAATTGTTACACAGGATAAGGACTAAATAGTGTAGTAGAAGCTGAAACGAAATGAGAAGTTGACTTAGAAGTCGTCGATGCTTATTGCCACATGGGGTAGCTTATCACAAAATTATTTCTTAGCAGTGTTTCTGCTTGCTTTATTTTCCCCTTTTCCATCATCAGTTTGTTTTTTTTCTTCCGCTGGTGTGAAGTACTCTTGTAAAGCTGTATCACTTTCCTCTTGACATTATCTGCTGTAGCAGGAAGTTCTTATGAGTGGGAAGTATACATGTTTTAATGGAGTCTCAGTGTGTAGTGTTTACATGTAGATGTATGCTAATCCGCCTCCTGTAAATTTAGCTCTTTAGATCCTTCATAATAGTCCCTATGAAATAGGCAGATGTGAATACCCCAGACAGGTGCCTGTGTGGAAGGAGGAGAGTGGAGTCATGCCACCCTGTTACATAGATTTGACAGTGGCTATATAGCTGCCACCAAATTTTCCACAGCAAGTGTGTTTGTGAAAGTTGTGAAATGGTAAAATAGCTGAGCTCAAGAAAAGGAAGAAGTTGATAATGAACAGTATGAAAGGGATGCAGATATTTCACCTTGTTGTCTAACAACTTGGTCTCAGTTGATTCTGATATATGTACTGTGGGACAGCAGACATGGCCAGAGCTTTCATGGATATCTGTCCACTTATATTCCTTCAGATGTGCAACCCAAAGCCCCTAAAGGTGGGTAACTTTAGAAACAGGGAAGACTCAAGATTTACCGGTCAAGATGGTTTAAAATAAAAGGTTTGACAGCAGAGGTCTCTTATCCCTCCTCCCCTCACATCCCACTGTGTTTGTTGAGTGGATCCTGTCCTGCTGTCCTTCCAGCAACTTTCCTCAGCTTTCTGAGTTACAACAGGTTTTGCATTGTCTCTTTTGAACCTCTTTGAAAGTATCTTTTTTATCATCAGCTCTGTGGTTTGGCTTTGAGCCTGTTCCTGCTTGTCTTAGGAGTCTCTTAATCTCTGCTTTTGCTGGAGGCTCCTAGCTTGCTGTGTTTCTCTATCATTCTGTCTGCTCCAACCTGCAATCAAACATATCTGTTCCAAGACAAGCATCCTCTCCCATCCAGGAGGCTCCACACCTGTTCTCAGCAGATCATACATGGTATACGTGCTGCAACTGGCAAATGCACAAACCAGAATGGATGCTTTTCATCAGCCTCCTATAGGCCACCTGAGCGATGGGTTAACATGGCAACACTGCAGGAGAAGGAGCTGTGCTGTGAATTTGAGGAGCCTGGTGGTACCAGGAGTCAGAGCAGTTATGAGGAGGAGAACTGTAAGTGGAGTTGTAGCCTGCTATTGTGCCCAACATACAGGAAGAGGTGGAGAGACAGAAATAATAACAAAAAGAAAATAAGGAGACAGATCTGAATGTCTGTTTCCTTTCATAATATATGGTTATAGTATCAATTGTTTGTGTTAAAGGGTTTTGGCTGTCATACCTGTAGATTTATTGAGTGTGGGAGGCCAAGCCTCCTGTTTTGAGTGATGGTGAATGATGAAGAACTGCTTCCAGATAAATTCTTCCTCCCTCAGATGACAACAGAAAGGACCTCAGTGATGTGTAGTCTGTCACTTGGTGATATGATTTTCTTAAATAAACAGAATCGTTCACCTATCTTTTAAAATGCAGCATATAATAAAATAACTGAAAAGAATAAGAAGAAAATATTTCTTAGCTTGATTTCTGATTATCTAGCTCATTCGCATTGATAAAGTCTTAGGAGGAAGAAAAAGCCTTGAAAAACAGTAGAGCCAGCCGTCACAGAATAAAGTATAGCATGATGAAGAAGAAATTTTGAGTGAACAAATTTACAATTGACCAAAGCATAGCTGCCATCTGTCCTTCAAATAAATGAGAATGCAGCTGCTCAATGATGTTACATTAGACTAATGTACCAAGGACTACAAGACTAAATGATGACATCTGAGTCATTTGGCATATATGAAATAGACATTGAAATAAATCAGTGTCCCGCAGCAAATATCTCTTTGAAAACAAATGATCCTGGCTCAGCATTTATTCTTGATCAGTTCCTTCTCCCCATCTCTGATCTGTAGTTGCAGTACCATTTGTGTAGCCACACTCTATATAAAGGCGTGAATGTACGTGCCACACACAGGCTGTGTAGGTTAAGCTGAGGCACATGATTCACTAACCGACAAAGGGACTTAGTGACTTAGACAAAACCAATATGAAAGTGAATGGGTCACTTTTAGCTATTTGACAATTCTGGCTTTGTAAGTAGGTCACAGCATTGGCATATTAACATATTACAGTGAACTTAATTACACGCAACAGCAAGATTGTAAGGAAAGGATGTTAACTCTAGCTTCTGGATGTGCATTGAGTTCTATAAGAAGAGAAAAACAGATGATTGATTTCCTTTCTTGTTTTCTTTTGTAAAGGAGCCAAAACCATTTTATCCAAAGCCCTTTTTATTTGGATGTATAGACTGCAGATGCCATTTTATAATGCTTAGTCTTAATGGTCAAGTGGAGGGTGTCTTGTTGAGCGTGTGCCCATATAGCTGTTTTTGCTGCCACATTGCTTTCTGAAAAGCAAATCGAAGTAATTTGAGAGAAGGAAGATGTCACAGCGAGAACCTGACCTGGATTTCACTCAAAAACACAAACGTTGTGGAGAAGATAAGATCTGTGCTTTGCAAAATCTTGCTTTAAAATGCAAAGCTTTCTCCCACATCAATGTCACCAGTGAAGAGCTTATTTCACAGAGGGTTCTGCTTTTAATTGTAGGGCACTGCATCAAATTCCAGAAGATAAATGAACATGGAGCAAATTTGTACTGGCTCTGTCAATAACTACTCTGACATCAGCATTTTAGCTCTCGGACAAAGGGAGCTTTGAGATCCAGAGAAGATGACAAAAGGGCCTTTTCTTTGTGTTTAATTAAAATCTTAAATTTCTATCAGCTCAAGCATTGTGCTATTAATTAAAAAAAAAAAGAAAGGAAAAGGAAAAAAAAGAAGCTGATGTTTGCTTCTTTTCCAGAATGTGAACACGTGTTTTACTGAGACCTTTACAAGCTGCTGTTGGCTAACCATACACTCCTGAGGCTGTTTCATTATTGTTCACCCTTTCTGCAGAAAACAAAATACAGCAACTTATGCCATGACATTTTGTGACATTTCCAGATATGAACATCTGGGAAGTTTAGTGTGACAGTGACAGCAAAGCTGACAAAGATTTTCCAGTGCCATGTACAGCCTGGGCATCTGCAGTCATTGCCTTTTCATTTTATTTTCCTCTCCCTCCCTCCCTTCCTCCTTGTTCCACGCAAATGCTTAATACAGCCCTTCTCTATTTTGTCCTTGAAGATAGAGTAATATCCCACATTTGTTTCAAAGCTGTGCATGGAGCATTGTACATCAAGTGCATCACAAAGCGGTTCAGAGCAAAAGGGAAGTGCATTCCATCCAGCAAGAGGAAGTGCAGCTGCACAAGTTGGTCTAATTGCCGACATTGGGTGGATTTGATCATCAGATGTCTACTCTGCATAAAATGGAAGTTAAACAGCTAAACATTAATTACTTCTATTATTGCATTTAGAGATGGAGATGAAAGGGAAAAAAAAGCCCAACAACCCACACATCTTGGGTATTAAGCCAAAGAGAGAGGAGAGGAAAAAAACAACAAAAAAAAAAGCCAAACAGTTGCTGCATTTAAAATGTGAAATGTCTGGTGTGTGTGATGAAAGGTGCACTGGAGGAAGGTAATGCTTTTTTAAATGACTCAAACTGCAACACTAATATGATTAGTTAATAAAATAATGTAAAACAAATCAAAGTGTGCTGAAACTTTTGAGAAATGTTATCAGGATCATCTTAAGTTAAAATTATATTGATAAACATTGATATGCGTGACTGTAGGGAGTTATAGATAGCAAAAAGCAGGGCTGCATGCCAGCTATGTGTATTTGTGTTGGATTTAAATGCAACATCTAACAACCTGTCTAAAGGAAGAATTTTTGATGTCTTGAAATTTTGATTTGCTGTGACCTAATAGTATGAGGCACAAACACTTAGTCAACATGTTGTTATGTCAACTTCATTTCAACTTAAACTATTTCTTCACCTTTTCTGGTCTCTTAGACATCTACAGAAATTGTGTTTTCTAAAGAAGTCTCTCTGTTGCTTTGAGACCCAATACTGAGTGGCATTAATGAAAAATTGTATAACGTATCTACTGTATTGTAGCATTTGCAGACCCAAAACTGTCTCCAAAAAATTGTAGCAACCAGGCCTTAAAATTACACGATTTCAAAGATCAATGCCTGAAATACCTCACTATCTTAAAAAAATATTCAAGTGGAAGATTTAGTGTCCACCTTAGTTTTATGCATTCAGAACCTCTACTTCAGCACAGGATGATAGCAAATGGTTTATATGTAATTATTTTTTGTTTGGATTTACTGGGGTCAAACATTGTCCTGTGTTTAGCTCTGTTTAGACACAACACTCGTTTTTCTTGCAATGAGCAGATTTGAAATATCCAGAGTATTGCTTAAAAAAAAAAAAAGTAAATAGGAAAAAAGAAGTAATGTCTGTTAGACGAGCATTTTGTTCATATCCTGTAGGAAAATTTCCGTTAATTTTTTCAGGATTGGTTAACTGGGAGAGTGGAAACAGCCACATCAAGTCCAGTCCACTGTTCATTCCCAGAATGGACAGTGTTCATAGAAACAGTGTCAGCTTTGCAGATGGAAAAATTATCTTCTAGTCTTTATTAAGAGAGATCCCCTGAAATACAAGATTTTTCTCTTCCTTGAAAAATAGTGCAATTCCTCTGCTCTTCATATGAAAATCTTGCTAGTAAACGAATTTATTAGAATATTCCCTGAAGGCATGTGGTAAAGGAGTGTGGTAGCGGACTGCAAAGGCCATAAGTTGTCAATTGAATACAAAGAATTGGCAAGTTGGGCCCACAGAGCAATTCCTCACTCAGACCAGAGAAGCTTTTTGCTCCGGGAGAACAGGCAGAGCTGGAGGATGTTTCCATGTTGTGTTCTGGTGAAGGACTGCCTGGCCACAAGGCAGTGATGACTTCCAATAGCTCAGTGATTTTCTGCCTTCCCCTAGAAATACATGAGTCTGAGAGAACACCTGAGTTTTTTAGTCTGCCATTTGCCAGTGGTTGTTTCAGCCGAGACAATCCTGATTGAAATGAAGTAATTTCCTTACCTGGCTGAATAAATTAAAACAAAAGAGATTATAATAATCTTGTCTGGAAAGTGGCCTGGTGAATCAGATTCCATGAAAGGTTTCTCTTTTACCTCTCCCCCCTTGCCATCTTCCTCCTCCCCCAACTTTTTCTTCATTTGAAACCCTCACTCCTCTTCCTTTTACTTTTCAGGACCTTTGTCTTATTTTGCTTTGCCCCTTTTTGTCCTGCTGAAAACCTAAACACATTAGTGGAGCAAAGCCCAAATTCAGTGTCAGCAGGGTACAGAGAAGTTTCCTTAGAAGACAGCAGGCGGAAGACTTGTATTTTCTTTTTCCCGGTATGGGCATGCAGCAAATATGGCCAGCTGTTCCATGGAGAATTTTGGCACAGTGAAACCATTTTGTGCAGTGATGCTCTGGCCTGGCCCCAAACTTTATTTCTCCCAAGCTCTCTCATGCAGTGTGCTGGAGAGCTCAGTTGGCTGGGGGATGAAGTGTCCGCCTTCCCCCACCCCTGCCCCTATGTCTCTTTGTATCACAGTTTGAACCGCCTGCGGAAAGGAAATATTCTTGCTGTTGCTTTCTGTTGCTTTTGGCCCTTGCACATCAGTACCAGCAAACACAAGGTGCTTTGTGTCCCCTCCCTTGTCTGGTGGCTGTTTCACAATGTGCATCATCTAGAACACCTGCTCTGTGTTTTTGGCTTGGCTAAGTGATCCTGCATTCACCCTGGCCTTTGCTTCTTCCTCTTGTGGCAAGAACAGCAAATTCATTCCCATTCACTGCAGCTCTGTTTCTCCCATTCCTAGGAATTTCTCATGAAAGTTTCACCTTTGTGAACTGACAAGTACTTTGCAACATATTTAGAGATGTTGCTGCTCTTGCAGCTTGTCTTTTCCCATCTATGTTCATAGCTGAAATCTGTTGATAGAGGCTTTTTTTTTTTTTTCAGTTGAATTCTGAATTAGTTCTCTAATTGTTTCTCAGGTTTTTGTGTGGATGTTGCTACACAAACTTGGCTGACTTCCATGTGACTACTGTGTTGTAGTCTAACTGAGGACTAGTTTATGCATATACATTGGTGGAAGTTTAAAAAATCCTAATAAATGATTCTTGCATCTCTTACAGTCCTTGGATACTGCCATAGCAACGTGCTATGTGTACCCATGGATGACCAGGCTGTAATGCCACTGGCACAGGTGCTGTTTGAAATAACTTTAGTTGCCGTGTAATAGGTTGCCATCATAGGAAGTACCAGTGCAGACGATGTACCAGAACTGAAAGTAGGAAATTGAATTAAGTAGGAAATACCTCAGGCATTCTGGTGATGAGATCCCAGCTCATCTGTCTCAAAAATGCCATGGAAATTTATGGAGTCAACCAAACTATAAAGCAATGTTAGAGGATATTTTTGCATCTGGTGGAGTGTGAAACTGAGGAGGTTCACTTGGGTTGTGGCCCTTTTGCTACACATTCAGGATGCTGGGCACAGAATTTTACGTGACTGTAACCCTTTAGCTAGTTTCATGTGCACCACATGTAAGAGAAACTCCCAGAGCTTTTGATTGATGTTGGTTCTCCCCCTGCCTCAAAACCAGTACAAATCACACATAATGTTACTAAAAGTAGGAATTGCATCACATTGCTTATAAAACTACAAAGACTACAAAGTATATATTAAGCCACTTTTGTTAAGCAACTTGAATGTGAGTTTTGCGAACAATTTAGCAAAATATATGATATGGAAGAACACAGGAATTTTACAAAAATCAAGGAAAGTTAAAAAAAATCAACTTTGTGTTGTTTCAGACCATAGCACAAGTGACAACTGTTAGTTTTGGGTTGTGTGCTTGTTCTGTCAATCTGTCTGTTAGGAGTTTGGGCTGTCTTACTGAGCCCCTGCCTGGGACTGCACACACACTGTTACACTCTGATTTTCCCTCTGATGCGACGCTAGCTTTTACCCTGAAGCTCAGTATTATTTTATGCCATGTGTTAATTTCTTGCATGAATGCCTTATTTACCTTCATTTAGAGTATGCTGCAGGTGGAAACAGAACAGTACTTACAGGCAATATTTTTGGTGTCAAAAAACTGAAGGACAGCTCAGGGTCTTGCAATAGCTCCAGGGTATCATCACTGTGAAAGCAATTTGTAGGTGTGATTTGTCATTAAGGAGGACTGCTTTCTTAAATACGGGTACATTATAGGACTAGACACAACTATGAAGTTTTGCAGACTCTTCAAAGCAGGCAGGTCGAAGAATTTCTGGGCTCCATCCAAAATCCACTCAAGTCAGTGGGAGTCTTTCCTGGAGTTTCAGCCAGTGTTTGATCAGGCCTTCAGAAGCATTTCTTTTTGTTTGAAAGCAGCTGGTAAGCACAGGTGAACTCTTGGTGCTAAAGTTACAAATTTACCTAATAAATGAGTAGGGTTCTGTTACTAAATTGTTTTTAGGTATCAATAGCTGTTCTAGCTACATTTTTTTTTCTTTCTTGCAAGATAGGGTATTCACTGCACATTGTTCTGTTTTATAAACGTTGCAGAAGTTGTATCCATATTATTTATATCACTTTTCCTATAACTCAGATGCACTGATTTTAGTAGTTACAGTGTGTATTCAACAAGGGTAGCTAGATATGCATATACATGAAGATTCTTTCACGCAGTGCAACAAGCTTTGTAGAAGATGTGTTCAGTACTGTGCCATATAGAGGGATCAGTCCTTTTCAGAGTTTCTCATTGTTTTCCATTGTTACTTGGGAAGGTTTTGATTTTCAAAGAGATCTTTAAGACACTTGCTCTGCATATATGGCTTTTCCATCATATTGGAGGCTTTGTGTCTGTTTTGCTCTGGAACCATTTGATCTTCTATTAATGATCCTCCAAAATGGGGCTGGTATTTTCAAAGTGGTAGGGTGCACATTTCTTCGGTTCGTGTTAATGGCTAAATATATGGCTAAATTCTCTAGGCTGTTCGGGCAATGGGCATTTAATTTTTGTATTTTTCCTTTTTCTCCTTCATTACTCTCTTCAAAGGCTAAAAAAGCTGCTTTTCCATGTTTAAAAATGTATTCAGCGATAGAGAGGTTTTACTGCTTATGTCTGTGTGTGTTTATGTGTGTTTATGGTATTGGATGATTATCAGAAATAGATATTCATGTGTGTATGAATGCATTGATACATATATATATGTGCGTACATACATACGTATGCAAGCTTAAACCATCATTGTGATAGAGTAGAAAATAAATGTAGCTAGATGTAAAGTGTTTGTTTTCAAGCTTCTGTGTCCTGTTTCTTTTTCGTTCTCTTTCTAGGGATGCAGAAGCATGGTGTGAGTTTGTCTTGAGGTTGAATGCAGGGGCTGTTTATATTGCAGCTACAAAAATTTCTTACTACCTTTGCATTTCAAGAGCAGAAGTCCAGCAAAAATAAAACCACAAGGAAATACCTTTAAAATTAAGCATATAAAATAATAGTACACTAATACATTTGAGCGGTATAGAACTTGCTGTCATAAGATTTGTATGAGTCAAAAGTTTAGCACAATTTCTCTGAGCGCTCAAGCTTTAGGGCATGAACTAACTTCTAAATTCATGTTTAAGAAACAACTTTATTTATTGAAAGGTTATTCCATAATTGCCAATTTCATGGTTTCTTACCCTTTCCTCTAAAGCATCTGATGCTGGTCACTGTCAGAAAGACGATATTGGACCAGATGAATTGGTCTGAATCACTATGACAATGACTGTATTTGTTATTGTGAGCAAATGATCATTTCTGCTTGTGTCTTTCAAATAAGAGCACTTCTAACATGTAGGCGCTAGACAGAAACGAACTGTGGTAACACACACACATTGTGATGATTTTAGAGTGCACAGCTTTAAAATGTAAAATTGCAAACTGATAAGCCTGTTTTTATTGGAGAGAAATTAGTTAATGTCTGGGACCTTTTTTAAAAGAAACATGGTCCAGTGTTCTGCTCAAGCTAATGAAAGTTCAGAGTTGGCAAATACTGAACAATACAGGATGTGTGTGATGTATTTCAGATGAGACGCTTATGATCTTTTCAGGAAAACAAACCTGAATCTTCTCCCAAATTTCAGACCTTTATCACAGTGAGTTCCGGTTTCTAACTTGAGCTTCTAAATAATATGGTAATAGAAATAGTAAACTGTAATAACAACACTTGTAGATATCGTATTTTTATCCAGTCGTTTGCTCTTTTCCTAGTTTCAGTAGTAGCGGCAAACTAATAGTGCTTTTAAAGTAGTGAGTGATGCATCAGAGAGAAGCACATGTGCTTCATGGGAAACTTTTCTGCAGTAGGTTACACAGAGGGCTTTGGCTTTTTTTTTTTTTTTTAGTATTTTCGTTCTTCTGTAAAAACTTTCTCCACTAGGTGTCCCAAGTACAAGGAATGTAAGATTCATGTCTTCTAGTTTTAAACCTTTTTTTTCCCAAATCAAACATCCCTGTTAGGGTATATTCAGTTTTCATTTTGCTTACAGTTAAAGGATTTATTGTATTCCAGCCTAAGTACTTTTATAAAAAGGATATAAAAAATGGCAAAGGTGAAACTCAGGATACTTTTAGTAATCTTTTTCTTGATTCCTGCCTCATATCTGTGTAAAATTGACTCCAGGACATCACCAGGGCCTCTGTAAACACTTGGCTGCAGGACTCCACAGAGTTGAATTTTGTTAGGACTGTCCTTAATACTTAGGAAAAAGAAAAATTCAATCCTTGTCTTAGAGCACAAGCTGATCCTCTGGTGCCTTTGCATCAGATAATTCTTAAAGTTTCGTGGGAGTTTTGTGAGAAAGAGAGCCAAATTGCTCCAACTTCTGCATGAAAATATGCACAGAACGTGTAAATTATTGGACGTGCTGTGTACTTATGTACTGTGGAGAAAAACGCTTCCATTAATGAGGCCTCACTGGAACCTGCAAAAATATTTGGCAAGGTCCTTGAATTGTCATTGCAGATTCGAAGGCAGCAGACAAAATATACATGTTCGATGTGCCATTTGTGAGAATGGAACAGGCTGATGCAAACTCCTGCTGAGAGGGAGCCAAGATGGTCAGATCTGCTTGGTTATAAAAGTTATTCATGAGCAAGCTAGCATTTAGAATGTCAAATTATTAGGTCCTTTTGGCATGTTATGATTTTCTTAATTATAATAAGTTTACAGCTTTTGTTGATGAGGTCACCGCAGGAGCATAGAAAAGAATTTAAATCCCTAATTGCTGGGGGACAGTTGTCATCAAGAGCACCTTTACAAACAGCTCTAGATGCTGCAGTTACCACATTATAGTCAATGGAAATATGTGTGGTAATGAGCTGCTCTCTTCTTGGCTCTGGAGTTATGAGATCCCAGGAGCGGTGTAGTCATCAGAGGAGAATCTTCTGTTTGGATGATTGGAATTAGTTCTGCATGAAAAAGGGCAATGCCCTTCACACTTTGAAGGATTCCTTTGCTGCATTTTTTTCCTTCAATGTGTATATGACTTCAGAAAAAGGAGGCAGAATTTTCTGTTAGTTGGTTCATGTACAGCGTAGGACAACATAGAAAAGTTTCTTCTTTGAGGTGGCAGAAGACCCTTGGGCCCACTCAAGGTATTATGAAATACTCTTGTTTCTTACTGATTTTATCAAGTAACAATCCTTTTGACAAGTTTGTTTTGAGTTACCATTTTGCTGTGCTTCTGGATTTTAGTCACTCGTCCTTGCATTGTAAACTACCTTTTCTCATTCTTGGTATTGAGGTACTCAACAATGTGGACTGCAAGGTCAGAGAACATTGTAGGTTGCCTCATACCTGTCCCCAGCTGTTTTGTGTTCCCCTTAGGATCCATTTTTGTCAGAATCTGTTGCCAGAGGAGGAGAATCTTCTCTGTATTTTGCAACAGGGGAAGAAGTTCCTCGTGAATAAGAAGGAAGAATTTCTCTCCACACTATTTCATGATTTTCCCCCACAAAGGAGGGCTTGAGCATCCTCCCTACCTTCACTCTTCTGTTAACCTACAGAAAGGTCTCCAGCGCTTCGTTGCATTCCCAGATGACAGTCAGAATTTGACAACACCTCTAGATCAACTTCTTGCACTTCTTTTGTCTATCATAACTCCTGACTGTGTCTGTGCTAGATAACATTACCTGAAAATATCATACAGGCACAGTTTGGATGTATTTGTAACAATTTTAAAGAAAAAGGTGGTTTTGACTAAGACCATGATGACCTGTATGGTTTAGGAGACATAAGCCGTCTGTCATCTCCTCTTTATATAATTTATATAGGAATTTACTGGCAGTGTAAGGACAGACGTAGACTCCAAGTAGCCTAGCATGCTGTTTCCAACACCTTCCCAGCACATATCTTGGGAATAATACAGTTACAGATGAACCATGTAGCAATACTTGCCCAGAATTTTCCCAGCCTCCAGGAGTTAGTAATCAGAGATGGCATCTTTATAGTTAATATACCTAAATGGATTTCTTGAACTAATGCAGTCTTTCCTAGAGCTCCTGGAACTTCTGTCATTCCTGGTTTCCTTACCCAGCCTTGAGTTCTTGCTAAAACTATCAAGCTTCCCTAGAGATCTCATTTGTCTGCATACTTTCACTGGTTGTTGTCTGGTTATGGAGGTCCTGATCTCACTGTTTAGATGTTCCAATCTTTTTATCTAAAACAAATTAAACCCTTCTAGAGTTTCCATCATACTTATTTGTTCCTTGTCGAAAGAAAGACCTGTTTTTGTCTAAAGATTATCTGAACAGTTTTCAGAGATTATAAAGCTATATTACTAAGGTAACTGAGCTAGAATCTCTGGGTGATACATAGTTCCATCAAACTAGATGTAGACAGCTTTTTCTACTTTTTTGAGAAGCATTCCACTCCCTGGCACATTAATTTAAAATTTCATGGACGATTAGTTAGTTCTACAATATGTACTTGTTTTGTAAGAGTAGTATCCTGCAGTCTGTTTTTAGGGTAGCTCCAAATCCACTGTGGGCATTTAAGTCTCAAGCATTGGAAACTCTGAACAAGAAAGAAAAGCTACTTGCTTACACAGCACCAGAAGTTTTTAGGCATTTGTTGTCCATAACTTTGTACCTGCATACTGCTACAGCTACAGCTGACTCTCCTTTCCCTGTATTACAAAACATGATGAAGACTGTATTCTGCAATGGAGAAAGACCTGAATGTAGCTTCACCTCTCCTCTTCCTGACACAGAGAGCACACTGCAAACTCTGCCAGCATGTTCATTAACTGACACTTTGAAGCCCGAGAATACTGCATGGAGATACACCATCCCTGAGGTGAAGAGCAGACTGTCAAAAATCTGTATTCAGCTTTTCTATTCATCACTAAAGTCTATTTTGCTCTCAGCTCTGGGCATTTGTGTGCTGCTTACCAGCTCAGTTACTTTTGTTATTCTTTTGAATGTGTTTAAATGTTGCTTGGCTTTGAGAAAAATGTGATTGTTTTCTCAGCCCTGTGAATCATTTATATTTTCACATACAGAGGAGTAAGCATAACTGACGATATGCAAATTAAATGCTTGTTTTACCCCAAGAAACCATCTTTAGATGAAATACAATTCTAAATATTCTAATTCTACTTAGTGCTCTGCTGCAGTAGTTGGGAGAGTTAAATGGTGTAATCTTCAGTACTCATCAGAAGCTCTGGGCAAGGAATGAACATTTTATGGTTTATCAATCAGTGGCTGCCAAAGACTTTGCAAAGAAAAAAGAGTTTTGATTGGTTAATGTATGCATATCTGGAGAGTTCTAGCCCTCTGAACATACTATATCGTACTGCCTGAACAGGTGAGCAAAATACTAGCTACCACATTAGGAGAAATCTGAAACTGCACCATCTACAATTTTTTAGAAAATCTTTACAGCTATTTTTAAAAATAGATGATATAGAACATCTGTATGAAGAATGGCTCTGAAATACTCCTGTGCAAATATGTGGCTGTGTCTGGCTAGATCCTGTTTTCAAAATGACTTTCTCATCGCTAATTGCTAAGTTTAAATGTCTCCTTAAATCCTGTTGATCTGGGGAGCTAACTTGCCAAGCCATTTTCAGCATCCAGTGACACACATATCCAGATGTCAGTGCTTTGGTGCTGGGCCCATTGAGGCTGCCTTCAGCCTTGTGGCAAAGCAGAATCTGGTTTCTTTGCATCCAAACCAAGCTACCTAAACAGCTCTGCCACTGTCATTTATAGCAATGGAAGTACCAAAATGACAATGCTTTGAACAGCTGCCCCAAGTGTCAGCACGGTGTGGTGGAGAAGGTACTCTGCTCATCCTAACAAGCACCAACATCAGCTGAGGTTAGAGCAGTCAAGGGGATTGTGTCTATGACAGAGGCTATTCAACCTTTGCTAAGAGGAGCTACTGGCTGTTGCCCCTCTGCTTGATGGGCAAGGCAAGGCAAGTGCTATGTGTAGGAGATACCTTTCTGTTTGTGGTTCAGCTATATGAGAGAGATGTTCAACCAGTCAGATCCAGATAGTGTCCAGTATATGCACTCCGCCAAACTGATGATAAGTAGTAAGGTTGCAAGAGAGTATTTGATCCAATGCATCAAATCCAATACATGCAATATCTGAATCTCTTAAAAAATATTTCCTAGTAAAATGTCTTGCTAAAGAAATGGCCATTTCAGGAGTGTTCTTCAACACAAAATGTTTTAGAAGATGAGCCTGGTGATTATAGCAGTCATTTTCAAGGTGTAAGGAATTCTAATTTATGTGTCAGTACATAGCCAGGATTTTTAAGAAATTAAACCTTTGTGTTAAATTTCAGCATAAAATACCATGTAATAAACAGAGTAAAAGCTAATACTCATTTTCAACTGATAGGTGGTTTACTTTATGTAAATTAAGTGTCACAGTGTAAAAGACCATTCAGACACTTTAAAAAAATAATGAAAAGTTATGCCTCCATAAATCATCATGTTATTGGTTCATTTCATCATTTTCCCATCTTATTCTGATGCATTTCAGAGCTTATAGGCATACCAGGAAAGGCAAACCAGAGAAGTAATTGGAGACTGAAAACTCTTCTAAGTGTGGAACTGGCCCCAGAGAACAGGACAGCTCATTCCAGGATTTTCCATCATTCCAGGGAAGGATGGTGCAGCTCGGTATCACATTCAGCAGCTTTTATTCTGGAATGACCGTCCGAGACAAGTGGGATAAAATGCCTGCTTCTACAGGGATATAAAGACAAGATCATTCAGAATGGGGTCAGAAATGTATCAGCTTTCAAGAGTGGTCCATATTTCAAAAGGAAGGGGGAAAAAGGCTGTGTGGAAGGCTGTAATCCTGTTGAAAAGCTTTTTTGGAGCAGTGCAGTTGTGTTAAAGGCACAGATCTGATGTCTTAAGAAATGTAAAGCCAGATGTATGTGCATCTCCGCTTTCACAGTTCTGTTGCCTTAGACTGCAGCTATCACTTTCAGCAACTGGAAATGCATGTTGGCAATTGTAAATCCCTGTGTGACACTCTAGTAAGGAAAGACAAAGCTGTAAAAACATAATGCCATAAATGCACTGACTTGCCTCTGGTGTCCCACTTTCAGCAACAAAAGGAAACAAGTCTTAAAACTGTACATAAAGCTCTTCTGCCATATATTGCTATAATTCCTGATTCATTAAACTCTTATATGCTATAATCAAACTTGTGGGAAAATGTCCGTAGAACAAATGTGGAAAAATAAAAGCACAATTGCTTGTGCATTATTATTGCTATTAGTCAGTACTGCGGGGCTTTTACTGTAGTATGATGTTTCCATAGCACATCTTACGTGTTCATAAGCAGTCGTCTATGTAAAGTATTACAGACAGGACAGCCATGAGACAAACCAGAAAAAAAAAAAGCAGTATCCGTATGTAGGCAGGTATTTAAGCTGGGCCTGAAGTTAGTGGAAAAGCATGTTCAATATTTGCTGGAACAAACACCACGTTGTGGGAACAAATGGGTATGCACACTTGGATGGTCACCTGGAAGATATGTGGGCTGTAATGGGGCAAAAGGCCAGAACTTTTGGTAGCCTAGCAACAGCACTATTCTGGACCAGGAGCAACCAGGGCATTGCTAGGCCTCTGTAATACCAAGTTTAGGAACCCCTAAGCTAGTTACACATGAAACAGCAGCAGCAGCAGAGGAATAGGGAGCCTCCTAGCTCAGGAGCTGGCAGAGTTTGGTGAACTTAGCTCAAATTCTCATGACAAGCAAAAGGGTGAAGTTAAATATTTTAAGCAGTTCTGCCCTACCTAGCTTGGAAAGTTGCACTTTGGAAATTGAAGACTGTTTGCTTGCTAAAATTACAGAAGCACCTCCAGTAAATGGTGTCAAGGCTTTCCATACGCTTCAGAAGGAGACGGGGCTGAATGAAATTACTCACAAGCAGGGACTAGAAGCAATGTAGGATTGGTCAGGAGCACAATTTTATTTCTTTTTTTTTTTTTTTCTTTTTTTTTTTTTCCCCAGAAGTTATTTGTGCAATGGTTGCTGTGGTATTAGGAGATTAAGGGTCCAGAGAGAAACATTATTCTTTGAGTTTGTAAGTCCGTAAATACAGATTGTAACCCTATGGCTCTTCACTTTGTCTGAATAGCAGAAAGGACACCTGGTTACAACTAGTGAAGAAAGTAAGTGATTAAAAAACTTTTCTCCTACTTTGATTTAGGTTTAATTCTCCTTTATTAGTTTTGATGTGTCTTGACTCCATATTAGCCTAAGTAATTTGTGGTAGAGGGTGAAGGTGTTAAGTGACCGTTTTTCAGGGCCAGCAGAGGTTATAACAGAGTTACTGTGTTACTGCTGTGTGGTGGGTGAAGTGCTTGTGTGGAGGGTTGTTGCTTGGGGTGTTTTGTACAGCTGTTAGCACAGGTGTTTTGAGTATCTCCTGATAGATTATAGAAGAGCTAGTTTGGTCTCCTGAGTTCAGAGAGAAAAAAAACAAACCAAAACCCACCTGTTGTAGAGAGGTATTCAAATGCTATCAAGCCTTCAGAGATATAGTTTTGTCCTTACAGAAACCAGACTGTTTATCACTCTAAATGAAAACAGGACCTGAAGGCTATACCATGCTTCCAGATGGGCATGACGGAAAGCTGCAGCAAACTCAGGTGAGTTTTCCTGTTAGAATGAGAAGGGTGAGATTCTGCATATATGAAATACTATCTTTGAAATTGTGATAGTGTTCATCACATTATAAAGGATGCCTCAATGGACAAAGGTTTAAAAAGTTGCAGGTATTTATTCACCTCTGGTAAGGCTGAGTGGTTTGTATGGGTGGGTGGATTAAATTAAATTCCATTATGAGTTATTCTTCTATCCGTCTTCTGTAGCTTTCTCTTATCATCTCGGGTCTGTTAGTCAGAGTGTGTGGGAAGATGGCTGGAGTAAGATTGCTTTTTCTATCTGGGTGTGGGAGGTTTACCACTGGATGTGGTTATTTTATGAGTCTTTTCTGTGGTAGAAGGTTGATGCATGGGAACAAAGAGAAGCTTGTTGAACCTTAAAGTAAATAGAGGATTGAGGACTTCAGTAGGTGTTATTTTCCAGTGTCATCTTCCCTATAATCTTGTAGGGCTGACTTGCTGCTGGGAGATTGTGTTAAAATAAATGCTGTCCCGGGGTGAGAAAACCAGTGAAAATCTTTATTAATAACTGCTACTAATTTTTTAGTTGCTGATGGAAGTTGCTATTTAATTGGTACTACTTATTGACAAAGACTGCAATTGGACTGGTACTCTGATCTTTTGAGGCAGGGAGACATAGTGACCCGTATTCTCGCTTGTATTGGGAAATCCTGAAATAGGTGATGTAATGGTCCTCAGAGTTCTGACTGCAAGAACTTTGCTCTTCAGTATAGTGGTAGGAAACAGATGAATATAAAGCAAGAGTATCAATGAAGCATGTTCACTACTAAATCTCTATGCTTTTAAACAATAAAGGAAATTATCAAACTATGCAAATATGCAAAATTAAATATCTGTTCCTCTTGAAACAGTGTTTTTATGTGTGTCTATGTATGTGTGTCTATACAGAGCATAAGAGGGGCTTGTTTGCTTACATGGGCTTGAAAACTGTATCACCTGAAGCCAAAGGAAGAAGTTTCTCTGCCCGGTAGAATTAAAACTTTGTTATATTGTATGATCTCTTAATGTTCAAATGCTTAAGCACTTTTACAGGAAGGTTTCTGTGTGACTTTTTGACATAGAGCTGACATATTGTGCAGGAGAGCTTTGCTTTCAAATAATTTATTGCATCTTTAAAATAATACTGTACTGGCAAATTAAGTGGTTGACTTGTTTTTTGCAAGTAGCATGAAAGTGATGAGAGTTTACCCATCGTGTGAAGTCAGACTAGGCTTTGGATAAGCATAAGACTAGGTGTGTTTGGTGACCCAAACTATTTCTACATATAGGAAAATATTTTAAATATTTCAACTTTTTTTAAGATCTGCTGGTTTGGGTGTGCTTTAACAGTAAGGTATGTTTTGTTGATGCTTCTACTAAAACCTTTCTTTCTTTTAGTGTGAATATCCTTTTCATGATCTTTGTTCTGTGCAAGTGAACTGAGGAAGGGCACGAGACCTTATTTTCATCAGAAGCAATTTTGTTCTAGGTTATTAGTTAGTTATATCTTCAAGGCTGAGTGAATCATGGATCAGGTTTAAGTGGCAGGGAAGAGGAGAAACATATATAGTTGGACCTAAGATTTCATTTGGGAGCAAGAAGAGATCAATATAGAATTCCAGCTAGGGAATTCTAGTCTGTGAAAAATGTGACTGTGATGTCAGTTATTTGATGTAAGGTGATAAGATTTTTCATTTTTAAGAAACTGTCCAAAGGCTATGGTAATAAAAGTTCTTCCTTTAATGAGGAATCACTGGATGAAATTTCTTGGCTAGTGTTCTGCTGTGGATAACTCAAGTTAATCACACTCAAAACCTGCAAAGCCAAAGACATTCTTTCTTCATTGGGTTCAAGCTAGTAAAAATATCCTACCTGAGGATTTGGGAAGCGAGCACTTGCATATAGATGTATCATAGGTTTCACATTGAGCAGAGAAATGGGAGCACTTCATTTTGCATTACTGAATTCTGTTACCTAGTAGCTGCCCTACTGGTGGTCTCAAAGATAATATAAAGAAGTCTTCAGGTAGAAAAGTAGAAATTAAATAAAAATTTCCAGCTTTATGACAAAACTGGAAATGTTGGGGCAGGGGAGAATAAATGCTTCTGATCAGAGTTTTCAAAAAAGTAGAAATTCTTTCTTTGACAGGAGAAAAGATAAACAGAAAATTGTTGATCCTGTATACATAGTCCCGGTGTTAATGCTCTTTGTCAAGAAAAATGGCTAATTTTTTTTTT
The DNA here is from genome assembly GCA_011057875.1 of Pterocles orientalis. Classification (NCBI taxonomy): domain Eukaryota; kingdom Metazoa; phylum Chordata; class Aves; order Pterocliformes; family Pteroclidae; genus Pterocles; species Pterocles orientalis. Next base: position 575,492 of record WKFP01015039.1, read on the forward strand.
TTTGCTAAATTAGCTTGTTGATAAATGAGCTGTCTGAAGTGCAAATGCAAGACAGTGTTGGAAAAAAGGGCTGTCAGGCACTGAGGAGAAGCTCTGGAACAAAGGAAACATGGGCAACCTGGTTGGAAAGGTGGTCTTGGTTAAGAACTTTGCTCTTTCTAACTTACTTAGCATCGTAAAATAAAAGCAGCTCAGTGAAACAGAAATTTACAGTGTGATCTACATTAAAATGGAGAGTGCCATATTTTGAGAGCTTATTTGTGTATGCTCGAACACAAAATTAAAATGCTAAAAGTATTCAGTGTAAGGTGGCTTATTTGCTAGTCAGTCACCCTAATGTAGCTCAGCTGAAATCAGCTAGTGTAAATCGGTCTCCTGTGTTTACCTGTCAGACTGGGAGATAACTGCTTTTTTTTTTTCTTTATGTATAATTGAAATGTTGCAATTTTTTTTATCATGTTCTTGTTACAGCTGTATAATATTTGCATGGCTCTGGAGTCAGTGTTCAACTTAAAATACGTATTATACCCAAGAAGCATTTAAGATTAAAAGGCTATATTTTGGGGAAGTAAATGACTAGTGCCACTCAAATCAGCAATGGTGTTTACAGTGTAAAAGAAAAATCTTTGGGGTTTTTTGTACTGGAGACCAAAGCTTCAGAAGGCTTTATAGCAATACATGTTCTGAGTTAAAACTGTATTTTTATAGCTAAATTCCCAAAGTGGGAGATACCTAGCTCTCCGAATTAATACTGGAGCCAAAGAACTATAAGAGACAGGAAGAGTAAAGTGCTTGGAAAATGAGGATGATTAACAGAGCTGCACTTCTTTGTGTGTGTATAGTCTTTAATCAGCCTTAGGATACGTACGCTTCATTATTCAGCCCATATTCATATGCATTATTATTTAGAATCTGACAATAATGAAAGATTAGCTGTAACTGAGAACCATTAATCTTAAATGCTAGCTCTATTGAAATGAAGGCAAAAATGTCTACCCTCCTGTACTGGACCAAGCTTGATAGCAGGGCAGGCGTTTTCCCTAATGCCATGGGTGTTGTGGCTTTCTGTTTTCCGTTGGATTGCTTGATCATGCTCTCTACTTCAATTGTTGTACTTTTCCATAATGATAAAGTGATTATACACATAAAGAGGAAAACAGGTAACATATTCTTACTACTTCTTACCCTTTGCTTCCTGAGTGGGCACAGCTGCAGGTTTGACTGTTGTCAGCGCTTTGCTGTGGCCTGGGCTGATGTGCCTTGTGGTGGCTGAAATGAGAAAACCTTTGTGCTTTTTAGGACTGATCAGAAGTGCTAGAAATACCAAAGAGTATTTAGGAAGCCACATCCTAGTTGATGTGGTTACAAGTGCTTAAGCCCTATTTGAAAATCTGGAATTTGTGATTTGAGACATGTTCTTTCTCCTCTCACAAACACTGTGCGTGTGTGATAGAAGGGGAGGGTAAGGCATCCTCCTTGAGATGGATGGGAAAATCAGCAGAACAGGAGTGTCTCTGATAACAGCTTGGTGAATTGAATGGGTGCAGCATTAGGGGAGGTGGCAGCTAGCAGGAGGAGAGAGCAGAAGAGCAAAGCTGCATGCTCTAACACTTGATGTGAACTATAGCTGCTGGAGTTCTCTGCATCGTCTTTCTCCAAATCCCTTTTTCTGTTAATTGTGGAGGGAGAGGGACCCAAAAGCAAATTAGCTCTCAGGATGAAAAATTTAGACCAGTGTAGATTGTTTCATTCAAATCAATGAAAATGCAAAACAAATCAGAAAATTCTAAAGCTTTCATTGCTGCTGTATTTCCCAAATGATCTAAAGCTCCATCCTGTCTCTGGAATTCCTACCTTTCCTGCCTTTTCAGAGAGAGTTGAGAAGAACAGGCGATCAAGATGATAAATAGGAACATGGGTGTTTGTGTGATTAAGATTTCGGGGAACTAGAATTGTTTTCAGCCGTAGTGTTTGCATTTGCCTGGGCTGTTTCTATTTACCAAACAATTAATTGTGTGCTGATCTTGCTGTTTCTTCTTGGAAAGATGCTTGCAGAAGAGTGCCTAAATGAGATCTCTTGCAATCCAGCTCTGCGAATCCCTGTCTCCCTTTATAATAGGGACAGAAATTGTGTACTGGAGGAGCCTTGGTTAGGCATTGAAAGATCCAGAGGTCTGACTCATTTGGTATCTTCTTAGACTTGGATTAGCTGGTCACTGTGCCAGTATGTCTGGTCATCATCAGAACTCCCTCAACGTCTTGGCTACCCTGAAGTGCCCTATGAAGGCTGTGTGGAATAGTGCCAGTGCATCACAAAAGCAGCCAGGATTTTGACCCTGTTTTGAGACATGTGGTCCAGAGAGTGTTTTTTGGATAGTGTTATTCAAAGGTTTGCAGCTTCTAGGAATGCGACACTCGCTCTGAAACAGCAAAACCACACCCTGCACTTGGATATGAATTGTCAGATGGATGCTGGTAGTTAAATTGCCTACTTGATGTAGAGTTTTTAGTAAATAATTTAAATAAAACACAGGATAATTGACCATCTAGTTCTGTCAGCCATGATATAGATGATAATGCTACCACTGTGACAAAAGGAAATTTAGTAGCAGGGCAGTAACTAAGAAGATAACAAAAGATTGGTTGTGCTTTGTCTTGATCCAGACAAGCTTACTGTATAACTTCCAGTCGGTGAAGGTTGTCCTATCATACATTAATCTTGTATTTAAATACTCTGAAGGATCTTTAGAAGAATTTTGTTCTGGTTCCTACTTGGTAGTTACAAATGGAGCTTTGTGGTTTTTGTCTTTTGCAGGTATTACACTACAGTCAGCCTGTTGCCTGGCTATGCAGGAATTCTGTCACAGTTTGCAGGAAGTTATTGCCAGTGGTGGGAACCAACTACAGCAGATAAAGCAGTTTGAAAGAACTGTGGAAAAACTTTGAAGTTTCCTCAACAGCCTTAACATCCACTTTAATTTCTCATATTTGCTGCCTGGAAGCCTCTTGCTGGCTGAGAAAAAGAGAGTATTGTCTCTCATCAACAGCAAGACTGTTTGCCAGCCCTTTGACTCAACAGGAGAATTTTGAGCTTTTGTAAAATTTGCAGTTGAGCAGATGGACAGCACAGAGGAGGCCAAAGTGATACAAAGGGACCCCTTAGTTTGCAGAGCACAGTTTGGGTCTATTTCTAGATGATCAGCTTTGTGTTCTTCACAAACAAGGCTGGTACAGAGAAAAGAGAACAGAACTGAGACTGAAAGAAAATCCTCTGTGATGAGTGAGAACACAAAATATGGGTCAAGACTCTTAAACCTCCTCCCTAGTTCTTCAAGCTGGATAGAAAATGTGAAAATTGGAAGACTGGAAGGCAAGAAGCTTTGCTCTCTTTTCTTACTCAGCACATGCCTTAACAGTTAGCAAATATCCAGAGTGTTTTTGAATTGTTTCCACCAAAAATGGTGAGGCATGTCATTGTGACCTTTCAAAAGACATAGGGTTCCTTCCTAGTATGCCTTCACTTAGGATTTTCTGACCAGAAAGAGCTTAATGCGGTAGCAATGTGGAACTTGTTTCAGATTTCACACAGTGACCCTTAAAAGTGGTTAATGCAAGAGGATAGCCTTTCTTCTCCAGAATTAGGAATAGAAAAGAAATTGAAGTCATAGGAAAGGGAAAGGGGCGGGAGGGAGAAAAAAATTAAGAAACACACCAAGGCTTAAGAAATCGTCTACTCCTTTCCTTCCTCAAAGGCTTTTTTCTTTGTTGCAGACTGAGGCATTGGCACTTGACCCACAGGACTTAAAGAAGAAATTCAGGACAGATTGTTCCCAAAGGATTTCTTTGATACTGTGGTAAAATAGTCATAAAAATTTCAGAGCTACAGCTGGCAAAGGGTGTGTGCGGGGGGGAAAGTTAGCTGAAAAAGGAGAAATAGTAATAGTAAAAAGGAGTCTGATTCTTTCCCCTTAGGACAAGACTTGGAGATAAATTCAGAGTTCCTTGAAGAAAAACTCAGAAATGTCAATGATGTGATACTTAAAAAACAACACCCAACCATCTCCTGATTTTACTAAAGCATTGCTCTTCTGGTGTGATGTATTAAAAAAGTTAAAAAAAAAAAAAGGGCTTAATTGACATTATATTAGATCTCTCCCTAGCAGTAGCTCCCCAGTTGATATTTTTCTGGAAGTAAGACATCAGCAGTGGCCTTGGCGGTGGAGTATTAACCCTGCCCTCAGTGATGCAGTTCCTGTATCTCTAGAAAGTTAAGGTCGATTGGAATATATATCTGTTAAAGGGGAAACAAAAACCTTAATATAACAATACAAGAATATCTAAAGCATGGTCTTTTCTTTCTTTCAGCCCAACCATGCGATGAATGATTACCAATACACTAGGCAGGTATTAACCCCAAGGGGACAGAGACTGGGAAGTTCAGTTGTCTCTGTTTCCCCTTTCTGTTTTATGCAGAGGTTACCCAGAAGGAGAAACTGTCCTGCTTAAAGTCAACATGGAGTGTCCTTTGCACTCGCAAAAGGAAAGCATGCCCAAAGTGGAATGAGATAGCCTATACAGAAATTAATGAGCTTTCTTAGAAGACATGCAAAGGAGACTTCTGTCAGTGAAATGGCTGCTTTCAAGAGGATTAGTGGTTTAACTCATGCCTTTCAAAACCTTAGGGCCACTTGTGTATTTCCAGAAAATGTGATTATTTTTTATTTTTTTTTTTCAAATTTAACTAAGAGGAAATACTAAGACCAGGAAAACACTGACAATACGTTTCAAGAAGCCTTCTGGGGCACAACTGCTATTCTGGACTCAGTCCCAACGTGAATCTTAATGCAGTGTTAGCATCTTGCAGCATTCAGGAGCTTATTTTGGACCACCGTGGCAATCCATAATCTACTGATTTATCTTTTGGATGTAGTACATACGGAAACAGTTTGGACGAATGTTTCTGAAATAAATGCCATATTGAATAGTGAAAAAACCTAAATTCTCTTCCATAGGCCTTCAACAAGGGTCAAAAAAAGAGGTTGGAAAGATGAGGCAAAGAGTAATCCTGGTGAGAAGATGGCTAAAGGGGGACAGTGTTTTGAAGGCTGTCATCAAGTTGATATGTATACACATAGCTGGTATTTAGATGGCACTTGGGCCAAGCTAGGTGTATGAGCACTCTCCACTTCTGCCCCCTCATCTTCTGATCGCTTTATCAGAGGTCTTTTGGGGACTGAGTCATTCCTTCATTTTCCTGGGAAATCTGCCCTTGCATTGGCTCATCTTGATAGTATGCGTTGTGAGGGACTCTAGTTCAGATATTTTCCCTGCTGTCCAGATGCATGGTTTGGAGTTTACCAGCTAATACAAGGTGGTATGGATTTTGCATTAGCAGTTCCCAGGGGGGTGACTGCAGCTCAGGGGAGTACATTCCATAAAACAGAGTTACGTGGGGTCCTGGTCTCTGTGTGTGCATTCATCATTGTCAGATATCACTGCACACAGTGTTTCCTGCTTGTTGCCCTTCTCAAACAACTTTATCACTTGAAAAGACATAGGAATAAAATTGCTCTGCTTAGGTGATTTTATTAAATAGATTTGTTAGTGGAACAAAAGACTTTCTTGTTTTAGGGGGAAAAAAAGGCAAAATACACTATTGAGATTGTGTTCAATGATAAAACCTTCCTTAGTGGCCCTGGTGTTATGGATGGTTTTAAGAAGCTGGGTTATTCACTGCTACAACTTTTCTCAAAGCTGATGTCCTTTGAATACTGGTTGCAACTATAGTTTTTCAGTTCATGCTGTTGGAAAGAAGTATTGGGGCCACCCACAGGGCAATTGTTCTGAGCAGGAGTTTCCTTAACTGCAACTAGAATAACCTCCTTTGTCTTCTTGTGTGTTTGTAATTGTTTATGGTTGAGTTGTGCTGGTCTTGCACTAAGTTATTATACATCGTGATGATGGCAAGAGGGAATGAAGTGATTTCCTTCTGTAGCCTTCTTTGAGGCTAACACAGATGTTCCAGTTATGAAACTTGCATGCTTTAAAAAGCAAGCTGATGTAGATACTCAAAAGTTTGTTTTATGACGTTTTAATATTAAGGCCTTCTACCCACTCATTTTTTCTTTTTTTTTTCTGTCAGCCGAGATTTTTATGTATGCAGTCGTTTACTGCTTCAGGATTCTTCTGAACTGCCCAGAACCTATTACAATTCTGGAAAATCCTTACTGAGAGGGAACACTCAATATTTAATAATGGGATTTCTGCACTCTTGTTTTTTCTGCAGTCTTGTTTTTTCCATATCATTCATGTTTTCATCTTTTCTACATAATTTGGGGATTTTTCTTCAGTTTTAGGAGTTCCTTTCTATCAAAACCCAGAAGACCTATTATACTTGTATATAATAAGCGCTCTTCTATTCACAGAGCTTGTAGTTTGAATCTCTTGATTATTGCCTCATACAGCTTGATAAATGCAATGTATCTATCTTCCTTTAATTGCAAGTTCATGAGTTTCTTGCTGATTTGCCTTTTATAGTGACTGTTTGGCCATCATGGCACAGGAGACAGATGAAGAATGAGAGACACTGTTAGAAGAATTGAATTTGAGATTAGAATTTGACACTGGGCTGCAAGTTTAAGTGTATTATACACCAGATTAAGAGGTAGTTATGCAGTGACACAGCATTATTCCTGTTGTTTTCATGTAGTGCAAAATACAGGTAAGTGATGCTAGCTTAAGGAGAATGATAGTTCTTCTACCTCACCTTGGCAAACATAAATATGCCCTGGGGAATACTCTCCTGTTATGCCTGTGTTCTTGCAGAAGCTGGAAGAATGCTTGCAGGCAGCCTTGTTTTGAGGAGTAATGATATTTATGTAACTGAGGTTATAAAAAGTAATATTGTTATTATACTTGCATCATAAGCTACTCAAGATTAGAGTTTCACACGTTGGCCTGAAATGTAGCTATGCATTTAAAAGCTCATGACACTCTGAAGATGTCGTGGTACTGCATTTGTATTAACTATCTAGTACGAATGTCCTCAGTCTGGTTATTGCTTCTGTTGAGGGATCAAGTGAAGATTCAGATAAAGAACAAGTCGTTGTGCAGTGCATCAAACCCCTGAATTTTCACACGGTTTCTTTGGAACTTACGAACAAGGGTAAATGCCTGTAAGCGGGATTTGTAGCAGCAAGGCTTACTGCCCGTGAGTTTTTTTTCTCATTCTCTGTCTGAATTGGTTAGGTATGACTACACCTAAATGAAAAGCAAGTTTTTTGGACTGTGTGAAAGCTTAGTTATTTATATTTTGGGATTTAACAAGCTTTAATCGGGAAATAGCTGTCAGTATTTCTAAAGATGGTCAGTAGATATATTTAGAGTAGTGTTTCAGTTAAGGTGAACAGAGTGCTTTTTTAAAGTTAGCTTTTTGATCGTATCTGCCTGTGTTCTTTGTTTAATGTAGTGCAAACTGGTTTCCTTTTGAATGTGGCAGACCTAGGGGATGTGCACTGTCGCAATAACTAACGTACCACAGCTGCTAATGGACACCTGGTCCATGGGACCATGCTGTACTTACTTTGAAATAAGAAGTCCACGTAACATCCTTTGTTTCACTGCATGAGTCTGCTCTTATTGGACTGCAGTGTTTGCTAAAGTAGTTGTAGTAAATAGTGCCAGTGCTGTCATTGGAATTCAGGACTACAACCCTTGGAAAACCCTAAACTGGGACAATTCACCTAGACTCAAGGAGAATTTTACTACTTTTTGCTCTTGTGACAGCATCTCTCAAAGCAAGTCTGGCAGTGAAATTTCTAGATTGCACATAGGGGTACCCATGGTGGTGCCCAGAGGACTCAAAATAGGATTAATCTCAACTTATTTGAGGTACCTCCAATGTGAAGATTTGTCTGCAACAGCTGATTTACTGAAATTTTGGGCAGTGAATATAGAACAAATTGCATCCCAGTTAATGAATTTATTTTAGATGCCTACTGTAGGAAAAAAAAATGGTCCCAAGTAGTATCTGTTTTTCTCCCTGACTTCAAAACAAAACAAAAACGCTCAAACAAAAACCTAGGGTGAGCAGCTTAAATATAGCCAGCTACAGTGACCTACAAAATAGGTTTCTTAAATTGATGTGTTTCTGAGATTGAAGTCAGTTATGTTCTTTATTGATGCAGAGTAAAAGGTAGTTGCTCCAGACTTTGTTTTGGGGATATAAACTTTCAATTTGGGCACTACGAGGACAGGCATTCAAGGTCTGCCATGGGTGGAATTCAAAATCTGTGCACTGAAGTACTTGTAATGTAAGACTGCAGTCCTATAAATGCACACCACCCAGCTTGGTGTTTTATGTTGTCAGGATTAAATAGATGTTTTATTCTGTTTGGTTAGCAAAACATCTCTTAAGAGCTTACTTTCCCAATTTATTTGAACTGAATCTCCATAAATGTTATGTTTCCATTTACAGAAGGTACTGTTGTATTTTCTGAGAGATGTGCAGTAACAATGCTTTTGCTGGTCTCTTGATATCTTGACCACAGGTTTCTCAAGCAGGTGTTTGTATGCTGGAAATATTAATTTCAATTGATTGTCAGATCACTTCACAGAATATTTGCTGCAAGTGTGTTACCGTAGGAGGAAATGAGTCAACATTTACAAAGATAGCGAAATACTGTTTCAACATATTGTGTTAAATCCTCAGCAACAATAGTACTGCATTACTTGGCACTTTCAGTCTTTGGGTCAGGGCCAAAGCCTGATGTTGGTCTGTACAATACCTTTTACAGCCTAGAATTTATAGGAAACAAAGTGACTGCATCATTTAAATCTTCCTAAAAGTGTTTGTGTAAGCTTAACAAAGTGCTGTGGCAATTAAAATAGCCTTCAGGTTTACTAGTCACAGTGAAGGTTGTGTGAACTAGAATTGCATTCCAAACTTCTGGTTTGCTCATAAACTTCTGTAACACTTTGTGCTGGCTTTTTCCAGTCATCTTTCATGCCTGAAGGTGGTTCTGGCGAAGTGTTATTGTGGACTTTTAGCAACAATAACAGTTCTGCCATTTTTAAGTGTATGAAAGCTAGGGAAAAAGCCTTTTCCCTTCAGTGACGCTTTCGATCTTGCATAAAGCGCTTCGCTAGCCAAAAAGGGTGGAGATAGAAAGATTAATAGTCCTTACTGTGGAAAAAACAGATTTCGGTGTTCTGGTGAAAACTGATTCTAGTTTGAGCAGATGAGGAGGAAACTGCAAAAATACACACATGGAGTTTTTGTGTATTTTAAATAGACATTTAAATGTGATTTTTTTTTTGTCACAAAATATGCTCAAATAACTGTGGATGTTAACAAGGGACTTTGCAATGGAAAAGATGTCCTTTTTGTGTCCCAAATAGCATACTCAAATACTGACCAATAGCTGTTTGCTTACAGCATTTTCATAGCTCTTATTTTATGCAATAGATCACTGTGTTTCAATATGTGAGTGCAATCAGGCAACTAAGCATTGTACAAGAGGGAAAACTAACATGCATTCCATCATACCTAATTTTCATGTGAGTTTGCACGTATGCATCTCTTTCTGATCTTTCAAGCTTTATTTAATTTTTGTAAGGTTCAAATGCAACTTTTTTTGGGTATTTTTCACTGGAAAAATATTGCAGCCTTTTATTGGTTGTGCAATATCTCTAAATCTTCCTGAATGGCATCTAAAGATGATGGCAACAAGGCTGTAGAGATTCACTTCATGTGACTGATGTGAATTTGGTCCTTGTGGTAATGATCTTAAACTTTTAGCTCTCTGGTGTCAAGGGAGTTGTAGTGGAAATGTTAGCCAATTGTTGGAACAAATATAGTGATATTAGAAGATACACAGCAATGTTCTAAAAGCTGGTGTTTTTATTTTGTGCAGTGCATTGATAAAAGATGTATTATTTATGTACTTAAAAATCCGTTTTATGAAAAGAGGTACATATTCAAAATCAGTCTGGTACACGCACAGCTAATGTACTGTGTATGGGATTCCTGGTCTGTGATCAGCGATTTGTTTTGGTGCTTTTTGAAACAGAGATGTGAGAGCTTAATTAGTGAAAGAAACATTGCTAATCATCTCTGTCCCGGCCCTAATCATCTCTGTCCTGGCCTTCTGATTCTGTCCTGGGATTTTGATAGTACCTATGAGAGCAACATGGTTATTTCTTTTTAAAATGCAATATCTTTCGATGTATAACATTAATATGTGTGTTCAATTTAAAAAAAAAAAGGATCATCAAATGGTGAAATATGTTTTTATGTATTAACACAGATCTCTTGGTAACAATCTTTTTTTTTTTTTTTCCTGAGGGTGGGAGGAGGCAGGGGGAATGGGGGTGGAATTGGCTCAGAATGTTCTGTAGAAATAGATGGGTATGTTACTTATAAGGCAACATCCATCATTGTTGACCTACAATTGAATACCCATTGTCTCTTATTAACTTCAAGAGGAAATTGAGACATTTCCAAATGCCACTAGAAATAAAGAATATGAATTGGTTGATACAGTATTTTGAAGAATAGAGTGCAAAGCTATTAATGAGCTGCAGTAGCTGCCTTCTCTAAGAAAGACAAGTGGCTTTAATCAGAAAGGTCATGCATGTCAGATAGCATTATGGTTTCCTGTGTTAGTTTGACTCTGCCTTAATCTGGGGGAATTAAGATTTCAATGAACATTACTAATAGTTAAGACACATTTCTGGGGATGTGTGTGAGTGCTTCTACATTCAGCTCTGTTGAAATTTCACTTTTGATTTATTGGTGTTGGTGTTAAATACTGCTTAAATACACCAGCCTATATGTGTCACTGAAGCCTCTAGAGTCACGCAAGTGTTAAGATTTATGGCACAGAAAATAGCTCAGGGATCGGGGAAGCACAGTAAGTTCCAACTTAGGTTCAAATGCTAAGAGCACCTTCAAGTAATGTATTTCTTAGATATGCTGGAAAGAAAATGGAAATGGTGTGGTTCAGTTAGGCTGAAAAGAAATTTGTTTGGGAATTATGTATAGATAACATTTTTCTGCAGATGTCCAGGCCCTCTGAGAGGCTTTCTACTTATTTAGTGATCCAGGGGGTTAGATAGGCACCTGTTTGGAGGGAATGTCCCAAAGATAGTAAGTAGAGACTTTGCTATTTTTTTATTTTCTTTCTGTTAGCTTCCTTTTTTATTGTGGATGTGTAAGCTGTATTATGGCTACCAACTGTTAGTCACTGCATTAAAAAAAGATAAATCAGTGCAAATATAGGCAAATACCTTCAAGTCTATCTTCATTTGGTATGAAACACTGGTTTCTCCAAATACATTAAGCCCTCTTGACACACTCTTCTAGTATATGATCCAGCCCTTCATCAAACAAGTTTACAGTTTTCAGTGGAGTGCTGACTTGAGGACTTGTTGAGTAGGTTCTCCTTTTCACAAGATAATGGTTATCTGGATGAATTCCACCCTCCCGGGTGTCATGAAATCGTTCCGATTTGTTACTGTTTTTGCTTTCCAGTCAGTCTGATTTTGTCATCTAAGTCATGTTCTAGGATTGAATTCCCCTGATTTGTGTGTCTGCAGCTCCAGCCTCTGTTTTCTTGGGCAACAAGGAGGGCTTTTCTGGAGCAGCTATCTCAGTTCTGGTATCCATGTCTGTCACAGTGTTTCGTGACTCCTGAGCATCCTAAATACATTTATTGTTTGTCATATTTGTGAGTCGTCTTTCCTACAATCATAATTTTATTATACATGTGTATACAAAAAAAAGGATACGTTCATTCATTAGGAGTTGACGAAACTGGTTTTGTCCTCAAACCCAGAAATGGGGGAAAAAAAGTGAAGGGAGGGGAAGAAACCCCACCATTCATCAAACCTGGAAGCGTTTGGGGAAATGTATCCTGGTGAGTGTTTCACCAGTGCTGGCCAGACTGTCCTTCTGCAAACTCCTCTAGCCAGAGCAGCTGGAATCTGTGAGGTTCCACAGGAATCCCCATCCTAGCAGAAACAGTAGTGTTGCTGTCTCAGTGCTGTTGACCTGCAGTAGTGCTAGATTGTATAGAAAGTTGTTTGTCGGAGCTTGAGTGAAAAGGAAGGATGGTCATCCTGTATATTAATATAACAGACACATACTGTTCTTTAGCAGGAAAAAAGGGACAGAAAAAATGACATGAAAATATATTTAGCTCATTATTACTACTACAAGCCTTTTTACCAGACTGAGGTCAAGATTCTGTTCTGTGACTACAGGAAAGGCTGATAAAAGGTGATATGGGAAATGATTGCTTTCAGGAATTGCATGGCAAACTTGATTCTTCTCATTGCCTGGAAAAGACTGAACTTTATTCTTGCATTGGTCATGCTTTCTTCACTCTGATTCACTTGAGTGGATTCTGGAGGCTTCCTTTGATTTTATTTTTTTTTTAATTGTTTTGGGTTTGTTGTTTTTTTCCTTAAAGTTTATTCTGCTCCCCTACCTAAGCCCTTTCTTCAAGCACATTAAGTTAGGGATTCTTAGCTGAACTCTTGAAACCCAGGTTACAGAATCCAGTTTGGTATAGGAAATGAGATGAATGTCCAGAAACCTGAAAAAATCAAGTTTAGAACAGGCTCACTGCAACTGCGTAAGAGGAGTGTTGTGTATGCACGCCAAGCGCTTGTTAGAAATCATACAAATTTCTATGGCCTTTACCTGTTGCAGCTGTTCTGCCGAAGTGAGCTGTGCATCTAAAAATTACTGAATTTGCATTCAGCATCCCTTGTCAAATAGACAAGCATTGGTTGGCACTTCTTGCCATACCTTCTACCTGTGCAAAGTCTGTGGAGAATACTTTTCAGATAGGACTGTGTCCAGCGAGGAGTTCTGATTCTGTCTCCTCAAGAACTACCATATCATACAGGAAGGTCAGTACACTTTTCCTAGGTGTGATCTGTGTCTTCCACGCACATTTGAATGTATTCTCAAATATGTTTGGATACATAGCCAAAGATGATTTTGCTCCATTTTAAAGGTCTCTTCTTAACTGAGCAGTGTGTATCACTAATGGAGATCTATATCCTTTATACAAACTATTTTCTGTCTCTCTTAATCTTCTCCAAGAAGGATGGGGAAGTACCTGTGCAGCAACTAATTACAGAGTGATTAAAATAGACTTGTTGATAGGAAGCTCAGCACTACTTTTTCAATCCAGAACAGAAAAAGAAGATTACAATATTAGGAATTACAGGCCAACTGAGAACAGCAGCAGAAACAAAGCGACAACAAAAAAGCAGGGCCGGCACAAATTGTCATAACTGTGTCAAAGACACAAAAGAAAGAATTCCATTTTGGATGGCCAAAAGGCAATGCCATCTTTGAATGTGCCACCTGTGCAAGGACTGTGCACATAGAGTGTAACAATTCTGATTACATTGAAATGCCAACAGTGTTTTAGCATCTGTCAGCTCATTTCTGTTTGTGGTGTGACAAAGCCCTTCATCGAAGGAAAGCTAGGAAATATCTACATTAACACTGCTGAAGTCTACCCCTTTCTAGTTGATTTTTGATTCTGAAGAAGAGCACAAAAAAAGCTACACTAGCAAACATGGTTATAGGTTAACTTTTGGAAGGTGAAACTTTAAATTGCACCTTGTCAGAGTGAAAACTTGAAGCTTCCTAGTGTAAATCCTCTAGATCATGAAGAAAAAAGAAGAAATCATAAACCTCTTCCACATGATGTCTTATGCAAGAGTAGCCTGGCTTAAATGTTAATGAAGGAGAAGACTGAAGATTAGAAATAGCAAAAACTTTTTTTTTTCTTTTGCTTTTATTTGTGCTGCATTTTATAAGGGCCTGGTGATTAAACCAGGGCATGCTATTCAATAGCATTTCAAATTTAGTCTGTTTCTTACCTTTGCAAGGGAGGTGCAGAAATGTCACTGTTAAATTTCTGTAGCCCTGTATTATGAGACTGAGAGGAGCAAAAACAGTATTTTACAAGTTGCCTGAGAACTTCCCTCAGGGCACCTGAGGTGCTACAAGTCAGATTAGACTTGTCTCAGAAATCAAAACCCTGAACCTGATACTTGTGCTAGCACCCACTCAATCTTGTACCTGTGTAACAGAAGTGATTAGGAATGTGATTTATTTAAAGTATAATTGTCCCCTTGTCTCAGAAGCAGAGTTTATCACCCAGTGTGCAGTAAGTCAATACATACACAGAGCCAAGATATTGTTTATTGCATGGCTGCGCAGAGATGGGTGCTTGGTGGTAACTCCACAAAGCTAGCACAGCGGGTTGCAGTCACATTGTTTATTTATACAGTTCATAATGTTAGTGCCGCATCCTTCTAACTATAATTGGTTGGTTTTTATTTCCTCTTAATTGCAGTTGGTTAGTTATTTTCTCACTTTGATTTAAAAACACAGTGTTCCTTAAATTTACTACACGCGCTCAGTAAGTGGGAGTCTTAATTCAGGATAGTTTTCCTAACACTTGGAGGTGTGATTTTTAGTGTTATAATTACATTAAAAACATGATAGGTCACTTCTGGACTTGCTAATCACTAACTTGGCTGACTACCCCAAACATACTGATTATTTTCCAAGATGTTCGTGTCTTCAAGGGTAAATCTGACAAACCTGAAGTGATTAAAAAGTTTTTCTTGACAGTCCCAAGGACAGTCATTCTAATCTACACAGAGTACATATTTGTTATATTAGCCCTAACTTCACTTACAACACCCTCATGTCCTCTGTCTTCAGTGCAACTATTATCAGTAATATATGGGTGCTCATTGCAGTGGACTGCGATCCTTTTTCTCAAAGCTTAAATAGGTACTTTTTTAGATTTCCTCTTATGTTTGTAATTGTGTGCACTGTATTTTACATTATTACAGTAAAAATAAAGTAGTTATGATGATAATTCACTAAGCAAAAACCCTACTAATCTGTATTTCCACTCAAGCAGTATTAAAGTGTGTTAAATTACATTTGCATCCCTCTTGTCACTCATTGTATCCCTCAGACTTGTCCAGGGCAGCCTTGGTACCAATGTGGTACCAGGGTTGCTGCTAGAGTCCTGAGCATGGGGAGCTCTTAGTGGTTCGCTTGCCCTCTAGTGGCATTTTAATGGCTGGGAATGCCCCTTGGGATACCCTTCTGACATCCCTAATCCAGGGTGTGTGTAGTCCATGAAAGCACAATCTCAAGAGTTTTTTGTTAGCAGAACTTTTTCATTCTACCTTGTGTTTGAAATCGGAATCCATGAAGGAAAGGATATAGTACAAATGTAAAGAGTGTTCCTGGTCTTGCATGCATCCAAAAAAATGTTTTGGCTACAAGGGGGAAAGCTGTTCTTCCAAATAAAGTAAGTCACTCTGTTTACAGGAATGCCCAGAACATTACAGGCAGAAAATTACAATTGCAAGTGATATGAACATAGTTTCATTCTTGTTTTGCTAGAAGACTTCTTTAATTTTATAGAACTGACAGGGTTTTTTTATTGATTTTTTCACTTCAGTGATTTCTGTAGAATAATATTAATTACAATTTATTAGGTGCTTTTAATTTAAAGACATAATGAAATGCTAATTTGCTTACATCTCAGAAAATTCCCTTAGCTTAGTCACAAAAGAAATAAATATTTGTTGATTTGCTTTCTCTAAATTGTGCTTTGGTATGTTTGATAGCTAAAACTATCTTCTGCCACCTGCATTTAAAACTTGCTGTCTGCAGTGAGATGGTTACACCCTGTTTTCTAGAACAAGGATCAAAATGCCGATTCAGATTGAGATATGCAGCTGAATATCATTGCTCTTGTGCAGGAAAGTCAGCTGCAGAATAATGCCTTGCATTCATTGCTCTTTGGCACTAGATACCTTTTGCCAATGCTGGATATACTGTTAACTATTGTTATCCTTCAGTAGCTCCTTTATGAGCTGTGACATTCACTGTGCAAGTTTGAAGTTGTTTTTTTCCTTTTAAGTTTCATTTAGATTTGCCAAACTTCCCTGCAAAATCAACTGTATCAAGTTTGTCCTGCTTCCTTCTCTGACCAGCACAGATGGTCGACTGTGCATGTGTAAGACATGCTCTTAGGGACCTTTTCTCAAATGAGTATTTCTCAAACAAAATGGTCAGTTTTAAGATGTTTTCAGTCCATTGTCTCTCTGCAAGTTCTTGTACTTTCACAATTAAGCATGTGGTCAGATGCTTGGTGGTTTTGGAACCATTCTTGTAATAAAAATTTAGGATAATTTCTTCTGATATAGCGATTTCAGACATTATAATGGACATGGTAGCATTTTCAGTCCTGAGCTTTTAAGTTGATAAGAATATAATTAAGAACCGTTTCATTCATGTTGACACTTCGAAATGACCTACATTTACCAAGCAATAGCATGAAGTAAAAAGAACTGGATGCATTTGTACTAGTTATTTACATACAAAGTGTCAAATCTGCAAAAATAGCCTTCAGACACTTCCATGCTGAAGTAAATTCAGTAGGTTAGCTTTATTAGATGTTTGCTGAAAGCACAAGTGGAGGGTAGTGTGGAGTATATATGGCAGGAAACCCATAACCCATGAACAAGACAGTAGAAGCGCAGGTGGCTGTCTCTGTGTTGTATTCAGGAGTTCATACCTGTCCACAAGACCTGTGTGTCATACTCTTGCGTGGGCTTTCTCCCCTGCCCGCTGGAACCATCTTGATAAAAAACAGTAGTGAATTGAAATGATGGTGAATTTGTGACTTAGTGCAACTCATTCATGCTCCAATGATAGAAAACACAAACTTGGTAAGAGCTTAGCTTGCTTGTGGCCACTGAAGTTGTGGTTTTTTTTAGGATGGCTACTGTGATTGTGTCTATATTCAAAAGAATTTCCCCGTCTTTGGAATAAGAACACATCTCATTAAATTGTTCACATATTTTCAGGTTCTGCTTTTGCCTGTAACAGCTAGCGTGCTCAGGTATATCTGTGTGTGTGTGCGCGCATGCACAATTCAGGAGATAGGATGCTTGGATGGACGATGTGCAGATTGCATGTAGTCGCCCTGTCCCAGTTAGCCAGGGTTTTGTTTGGTAGGTTTCTCTGTGCCTCGGTGTCCAGGAACAAGTGGCATGTTGCATTCACTAATATGAATGTAGCCAATAAGAATCTACTCATATATTCTGTGATATTAATTAGTAGCTCATTAGTTCGAGATTGCTAATGATAAAACCCAAACTTGAAGGTCTTGTAGGAGCTCAAGGAAAAAAGTGCAACTGAGGTGTGTTTGATTCCCTTGTTTGCAATGGAGAAGGGAGCGATATTTCCATATCATTTCAGAAGAAATACCCTAGATCCTTAAGGTCCCTTCCAACCCAAACAATTTTACGATTCTGTGAGCTGCAAGCAGTTTTAAGTATGTGCACAGGAAGGATATACAGTTGGAAGATTAGTTTCAAGGTGTTGGTTTAAAATACGTGGCTTGATGTAGCATTGATTGTGTTCTCCCACATCCATGCTGTGTGCCCTATGCTAAAGTACATCTGTGTTTCAGCCTTCTTCACAGGCATAGGTAGGACAGCAATAAAAATTGCTGGCAGCAATAAAATAAAAATGGGCAGCAAGGTTAGGTAGGTATTACAGTCCGTACTGAAGAGCTTGATTAAACCTGATGGCTAACCCAAGGCAGCCCTCTTAATTGCTGTAGTTGCACCATTGCAGGCACCTGCTTGGCGGTGTAAGAGTTGGCATATCTGCATGAGCTGTAACTGCATTTTAGTTACTGTGTTGAAGTATTTTTGAACAGTTGAATTACTGGAAAAAATACCTCCTCTACTTGTTTTCAAAGCTCCCAGTACAGGGACTTCTTTGTAATAGGCAGGTTTATGGGAAAACATGTATTTACTAATAATAGAAAGGTATATGTATAGCAGAGCTCCTAACCTGATTTACTAGTTGCAAGCAAGTATTTTCAATTAAAAAATGTTGCTTATAAACCTGCTTTATGAAGGGCTTTGAAATTGGCGTGTGATTCATCGATATCCACATATAACTTGTGTGGGCTTTTTATATGATACAAATACCAATCTGTTAGATTCTTTCCTCTGATAATGACCTGACCTGTTTAATTTCAGCAGTAGACATATGAACAGAATCACATTGTCCTAGGGTATATATGTCTGTTTATAGCAAATCAGTTCCAATCAGATAGCACTAGAAACACAGATCATAATGACAAGAGTCTGCCTGGAATAGATACCCCAGCCATAAACACGTGTAGAAGATTACGGAAACTAATGATGCAAAGGAGAGCCTTGGAAGGAGAGAATGGGTGAGTGGACTGCTCAGAATAATGCAGTTATTTATGGGGAAGGTCCAGCTGTGCTTACCCATCAAAGCTCATCACTTCATCCTGCCATGTGCATATAGCATTTCCACTTGTGAGGATAACAATTGTGCTGTTTCTTTTAAAGAAACATAAGACGGCATCAGATGTAGTGAAAGCAAACCTGCCAGGATGCGTATGACTGTTATCCTGATTATAAATAAAATACAACTAGAAAATAATCCATTGTGATCCAAAGATCAGGGAAGATCATGCTGGAGACTCTCAGAGGGATGGTCACAAAGAGTAAGTGTAGCCTACTGAGTTGAATCTCACTAGATTGCCTATTCGACTGATGGGAAAAGGGGAATGGGGGAAAGAGAAAGTTTAGAAAGATTTTTTTTTTTTCAGTAGGCAAAGTTAGCCTTCTCTAATTAGTGGCTTTCTCTGGGAAGTCTCTGATAGCACAGTGAAATGAAGAAAGGAAGTTAAGTGCATTAACATGGATAGTCTCCAGTACTGCTGCTTGGTAGTCAAAACTTGTAAAGGATTTTCAGCAGGGCCTTTGGCAGACAATGGGCAAACACCTTTCCTTAAGAAACAGTTATTTCTTCATGATGCCCTGGAGCTACCTTTCTTATGTTGCTAGCATTAACATCCTACAATGTCACTATAAACAGCAGCTTTGAAAGTAAATGGGCAAGAAGCCAACTTAAGTCAAAAACAAAGGAAGACCGTATCGCTGTAGTACCTACTGAATAGCCTGATTTGGAGGGATGGAGGTCTTGCTTGCTTCGTATCCACTCTCTGGGGTACAGAAACAAAATCTTCCATGTATAAAGCATACTTTGCTATAATGAATGTGAATTAATGCATGTATTGATAGTTGGAGATCTTTCTGAGAAGAAAGCTAGTTACCTAAAATATTTCAAGTAAATCATGAAATGAAATCCAGCATATGGGCAGCCCTGTGGAAATTTCTCTTGACTTTTTAGATAAAACCTAGAGTGACGTTGTTTTTGTGCCAGTTTATACAGCATGGAACCTCACTGCATTGTAATTTTAAAATAATTAAAAATATTTCTCTCAACAGGTCTTTTTCTATTATTTTTATAGCTTTGCTCACAGTGTGTGTGCTGAGTATGATGGAGTAAAGGTAAACAAGTAGAGGGAAGGCTGTTTTCATGAGTGGTCTCCATAAATTTTTATTTTAAAAAAATGCTTAATGGTGTTGCTTTTAATCTTTTTTTCATAAAGGGAAAAAGACTTAATTTGGTTTTATATATTTATATGACATATTAAAAGAAAATCTGCATAGTAAGAGGGATTTCTTGTATATGTTTTACTGCAGAGGATTGAGAGTTTAGTCACTTTTAAGACTTGAAAGCATTTCAGTTTCTGAGATGTAAATAATGTTAGTGTTTTCACACCCACCACTTAAACAGGTTTAACAACCATGCCATCAAAACTGCAGCTACTATGGCATTTAATATTGAGGTTCCACATAAGATGAAATTTTTATTTTCAGTTCTCTCATAAATTAGCTTTTATCTATCATCTGATTCTGCATCTCTGGGGAAGTCTGTGCACAGCTTGGTTCCCTTAAGGAAGAAAACATAGGTTTTGAGGTTGGTTTTTTTTTTAAATGTTAAACTAGATTGTCTAGTCATCAGAGTTCGTACAGGACCTCACTTGTCCTGTCACCTCACAGGAGTTATTAACATAAACCAAAGGAGAGAGGTGAAGATGATAATGGATCTGACTTCTATCTTTTTTTTTTTTTTTTTAACATCACAAATGAAGAAAGACTTCAAAAAAGTGGAAAGTCAACATTTAATGAACACAAGGCTGGAATGTTTATAGCAATTGCTAGCTGTTAGTCTGAGTCATTAGTCTGAGTCAACAGTTAACCAGATGTAAAAACAGCATAATGTAGAAATCCAGTTTGAGATGTATGAAAAAAATTTTGAGCAGATGTAAAGTTTGAAAGCACACAAACCAAAACATTGACCTTTTCCTAATGGTGGTGTAATTCATTAGCAAAATACTATACCATCTACATTTTCTTTATGCTTATTTAGGAGGTATCAGCTTACTAGTTTGTTTATCCTTTTGTCCATGGCTGGGTAGCATTTGAAATGTAATTCAATATGCTTAAAAAAATAAAACAATCTTATACAACTATACTCCTCTGCAAAATCAACAACAAAGACTTCCTAGAAAACAACAATAGAATTAATGCTGGCATTTGTTTTCCTGTCTAAATGTCAGGAAGTTCAATAATATGCAGCCTAAGAAAGTAGGAATGTATATTGGGGGAATATAGCAGAATAAACAGTTTTTAAGACACATTAAGGACAGGCTCACAAAAAATGTCTGGACTGGGATCAGAACATAAGTGTTATCTGAACACAATAGCTGCAACAGCTTCTGAGGGCCAGCTAGTGTATCCAAACTCTGGCAAGCCCTTAGCTGAAAGGACAAACACATGCATTTTTAGTGTGCTTCATTTGGATCCTTCACATCTTGGCCAATGTTTCTGCCTCCCTGAAAATAGTTTGTGAAGCTATTATGGCATTTTATTTAAGAACATCATTTCTGCTTGGGAAGAAGCCTCTGAATAGATCAAGAACATTGTTCAGGCCTTTCTAAGAGGTTGCAGGTAATGGCAGAAGTCCAAAGTGGGACCTTCAAAAAGTATGCAGATAACTCTGCATGAGTCTTGCCTTGAAAGGTCTTTCATGACTCAGTTTGCAGCTGTGTGTGCATTGTGTTTATTTTTGCTGAATGCTTTTGTCATTGAGATAGCATTATTTAATGGATTTTGCAATGGTGAAGTGGGTAGGGGGGAGAAGTTCAACCCTCTTTTTACCATCTCTGAATGTCTTTAGAAATGAGAAAATAGCAACCTCTGAAGATATTCATAATAGCATGACAAAATCCTGACCCTGCTGAAGTAAATAGAAATTTAGAAAGATTACAGTATCAGGATTTGACTTTTAATTATCAGTACTTACAGTATGTTCACATAGTGCTCTCCCAGTATAGATTAGTAATTTCTTGCTGCCTCGGGAGTCTGTGTTCAATTATATCTAGGAGAGAATAGTTCCCTAGAGCAGCTGATATATGATGATCTCTTTCATAGAACCTAACCAGTGTTGCCAAGGGTTTTGCTTATGCTATCAGGTCAGATTTTTAAAAGGGATCAACACCCAGTGTGATAATCACGTTAATGTTTGGTGTTCAAATGGAGCAGTACGTTTTTAAGAATCTTGGCCTGAGTTTGAAAACTTTCCTGTGAATTATGTAGGTGAGAAAACTACCAAGTGAGATGAATGATCTTTGGAAACTAATGAAATGAGTGTTCAGTAGGAAGCAAAAATGTCTGTACTGCCCAATTAAAAGTTTCTACTTAAAAGTAATCTTTTTCCAAATGAAGTTAATACTACTGAAAGAATCTTCACAAGTGAGAACATTATCTGACATTCAGTTTCATAATAGTCTTATTTTTATAAAGGCAAGAGACACAAAATCCCACTCTGAAAAATGAAAGGGGATCTCTTAAGTGTTTTGTAGGAAACTGGGATTTTTGCTTTAGATCTTCAGCTTGCTTTTTGAAAAGCAGACAGAGGGAAGTGTTTAGTTTTTTGTGTTTGTGGGTCTTTTAAAAATGCTTTTATTTACTAGAATGTAAAAGAAAATAAATCAAATTTGACTGAGACAAAATGTAAAACTATTTTTGACCTAGTGCTGATTTAAAAAATGTGGAATCAATGAAACCTAGGCATATGTGGATACTTGTTTGTTCACTCAAATAACTCGAGTGGTTACTCAGGTGCTAAATGGAAAGGAGAACATAAAATACTCCACGCTGGAAGGTTAAAATATTAATGAATCCTGTGTTTGAACATCATGAGATATCTAAAATATCTAAATGTTTTAGTTATGTTCTGTTAAAAGGATTTTAGGTGTAAATTCACTTTCTTTCTTGCCTCTGGATATATACGTAATCTTACACTATCTTCACAAAGCAACATCATACTCAAACCAATAAAGAGTCTCTGCTGTAAGTTCCTGTTCCAAATAAGGTCTTCCATTTTGGAGATATGACTAACTGTGGAGACTTCCACAATATAAAGTGTATTGGGATATAATGAGTTGTACATCTATTGTTGAAACTTTTGTTGTTACTTCGGTTTTTGTTTTTGCAAGCAGAACCGTAGTTGTGAAGGAAGAGACGAATAGCCTTAAGCATCTGTGTTGGAAAAAATTGACAGCCCCTGCAGTTTTATACTGAATATGAATTCACAAGCCCACTGCAGATGAGAAAGTGTGTTCATCTGGATTATAAATAGACTGTAGTTGGCTTTGAAATGCAACCATTTTCTTCTGAGCTTCCAGCAAAGTCCTACATATATGCAGCTCCAGTGAGAGCTCTGAAGTTGGTAATAAAGAAAAATGACAGTGGTTTGAATCTTCTGACAGCTGTGGAAGAAAAGGAAATCCATACATTGTTGTGGTTTTTTTTTTTTTTCCCCTCTACAAACAGTGAAGGAGTAGATAAAAATCTTTCTGTTCTCAGGAGACAAGTCCTTGTTCCGAAAGAAATGTGCTCTGTGTGATGGGAAATGCATACAGTTGTTGAACCCTTTCTCTTCACTCTGTCCTTTCCTGTGCTCAGTTACAGTAATCCTATGTGTACTCCACAAGAAGCAAGATGCCATTCTTTTCTTGCAGTCTGATGGAGGCGGGATGGCAAGACCTGTGCTTTTGCTTTTGCCAGCAGAGCACAACATACAGACCCACAAGCTGGTGCTCACCTGAACGCACTGTTCAGTACAGTGCTTTTCACAGTGCTAACAGTAACGGCAGTGCTATGTGCTGCCCAGCCTGAATTAATGAGGTTTGTCTTGGATCCACGGGCCAGCAGGGTCCTTGTTTGACTGGAGTATCTGTGGAGTAGATTGTTGCACAGTGTAGCCCTGTCTAGGTGGAGCAGAAGTAGAGTGCCATACTAAAGGGTGTCTAGCTGCAAGCACGTTACTCTTTGCGCATTAAGGAATAATGCTGTGTAGGTTTCCCCTGGTTACTACCTGAGGCATAGCTACATTTCTTCAGCTTCTTTTAAAGTGTATGTTTTAGTGATTGGATGGACAGCCTCTTCTTCTAATACCCATCTCAAATGTTGGAACTCTTGAATTCAGATGGTTATTTCTAGCTTTTTAGAATGTGACTGAAGCAGGCAATCTCTGTCCCATCACCAAACATGAGAAAGGGTAATGTGTGTGTTTTGCTGCTAAACAAAATTGAGCACAGCCTTGTAGATTCTCCCAAGTGATCTGGTGTTGCATCAGGAGAAAAATGGCAATAATAAACCAGCGGAGAGCTGAGAGTCTGGTCCCACAGTTTGATCTACGTCCAACAGATTGCTGTTGTTTTTGTTCATAGTAACTTTAGCAGTAAGTGTCTGAAAGATGTGATAGCAACAAAATAAGTAAAACCAGCATTGTAATTAGAAAGGAATTTTTAAGCATTGTTTTACTTTTGGCACTATTATAATTTACTTGGTGCTCGTATATCTCGTCACTGTATGAATCCAATGATTAGACTTGTTAGAAGCAAGCTAAGATGAAACATTACAAATCTAATACTGGACAAAACCTAGCAATAATCAACTCTGTTCTTTCCCCTCTCACTGTGTTCTGAGCACTTTTCTTACTGTTTCTCAAGCTTCCAGGCACTGTTTTCTTCTGAGAAGTCAGATCTTTGTTCTCTCCCAGTATTTATCAGTCTTTGTTCTGGTGCCTGTCTCTCTGCCTGTCTCATTTATAACAGATACCAGTGCTGTGAATTTTTTAAGGGAACTGCAGTCATTGTAGTTGATGAAATGTTTCAGGGCAGTATCAACTCTCTCGTACTAAAGCAAGAATATTGTGTTCAATTTCCTTATCGCAAAACATTGAGAACAAAAACATACTGTTCTTGCAAAATATTATGCCAGTCTGTACACAAGGTCATATTATCTTGAGATCACTACTCTTGTGATTATTTTATGAAATTAATAACAATTTTCTTTTACATACTCATTTTTCCAATGTGACTATTCTAATGACATTGTACCACTGCTGAGTGTTGTGCACATTTACATAACAGCCTCCCTTGTTGAGTTTACTTCGCTGGAAGTTAGACAAATTTTTTTTTTATATGTAAATGGAGCACATTTGGTCATTGAGATACAATAAGCATAGAGCATAATGATACCACTTTTATAGCTAAATTTCAAAGTACAAGTACACTTCATCTTTTTAAACCCTTTGTTCTAATGCTGGAAATAGCTGTTAGCTGCTGAACAAGCTTCCATAACATCTCATGCAAAGTTTTTTAATCAAGGACCTAAGAATCTTATTTCATGGAACAAAAATAATAACAATTCTGCAGGGGGACTGATGGTTTAAGTGTTTTTTTTTTCAGCTTTTGCAATAATTAATTGCAGTGGGTGTCAAAGAGGTTCTGGTTTGCAGTTTGCAAGGAGCTCTCAGCTGTCATGCAAAGCAAGTACTGAATCCATATAACTCCATTGCAATAGCTAACAGGTAATGATGATGGATATTTTGTGTTTTCTTGTTTTCTTGGCTGTAGAAAAACCTCTCCTTCTCCCAGGAAAAAATCCTCCTGTTTTGGGGGCCTTTCTTACTTAGCATGCACAGCAAGACATGGGATAGGAAGCAGATGTCCATTTTGGGGTTGGAGAGTTAATTATTCCGGTAGTGAGGCTTCTTACTAGGATCTCGGGGCTCGTACTCAGGAACCTTAGATGCTTTCCATATCGTCCAAACACTGGATGGTGCAAAATCCAATTGCTCTGACTACTTGTAGCATTTCCCTTCTCAGTGTGTGGCTTATCAACAATGTTTTGTGTTTCCCATAGTTTCCTCCCCCTGTTTTGCCAATTGACAGGGTTAGCACAAAGGACCCAGGCACCAAATTAAAGAAGTAAGCTTATTTGTACTTGTGTTTAAAGTGATAAAATATTGAGGAAAAATAATACTGTGAAAATAAATTAAAGCAAGACAAGCTAAAGCAGGAAAATAATAAGCAAACTACTATAGCAAGCAGAAAGTAAGGTAATGCACCTAGTCATTACTACATAGAGCTAGCGATAGTGATTAAGAAAGAGATATCACCAATTGCCCTATTAATACGTTACCATCATCCAGATCCGCAGTCACTGCGCAGACTGGTTGCAGCGAGGATTCCAGTGTATTTTATCTATGTATGTATATG
Source organism: Pterocles orientalis (assembly GCA_011057875.1). NCBI lineage: Eukaryota > Metazoa > Chordata > Aves > Pterocliformes > Pteroclidae > Pterocles > Pterocles orientalis. The sequence continues at coordinate 601,084 of WKFP01015039.1, forward strand.
CGTATTTCATAGGTATCTACTATATTGAGTGTTGTTTTAGTGGTGTTAATTCTCAAAATATCTCTATTTAAAACTGAAAGATATATCTTTGAAGACATTTTTATTCTTTATGTTCTACCTCTGCTCACAAGAAAAGTTCTCCATCTGGTCGAGCTCCCACCCAAGTAAGGGAAATATACAAGGCTCATGTGGATTTTTATTTTAGGTTATAGATTCTCTACTGTCCTGTTTTCCCTCTTTTAAAGAAGGCAAACTGAGATGCAGAGAAAGGTTAAGCTGTTGATCAAGGAAGAACTGCACTGAATTTGTGTGGTAATGTTGCGTGATTTGACTGAGTCGTTATCTATTGGGTAGTCTAGGTGTCATCAACAGCCTTTGATACAAGGGCTTTAATAGGGTTTTTTTTTCTTCTTCTTTCTAGTCGTTGACCCAAACATTCCTTCCAGAATGTTGTTTATTCTTTCTAAGGCTCAGACAAAGTGTTACAGCTTCATTAGGAAGCTGAAGCCCTCCCAAAGTACCTGATGATAGCAACTCTTAAATTCTCATATGCTTATCTACTCATGAGCATGCTTATTTTTAAACATGTAAGTTGCTTAAAGTGAAATTTCCTTTCAAGAAGGCTGTTTCTGTAATTTGTCCATTTTATACTCTTTCTTGTTAATTTTCATAATCTTTTCTCTGCTGTTGCCTCATAACCTGTTGTGATTCCTATCATTACTATGACTAGGCCAGGGAGGTATGTCTTCCCTGATTTCTTTTACATGGTTATGAGGGAGTTAAAATACAGAGCAAGCAAGGGAAGTTATCTGAGTGGTCTGATCTCTTCACTAGCTCTTGCTTGTGCTCTAGTATCAGAAGATAATATTTTTGCCCACTGTATTAATGTACAATTAACCTGACTATTTATTCAAAAACAGATTTGATATTTAAATGTACAATGCTTGTATATTATAGTCATTAAGTTATCTGAGACTATAACAGAAATGCCTGACCTAAGCATTAAAGTTGTGTTCAGGAATGTTCTTTGTTTTTTAAGTAATAGACACAAAAAGTTAAGAACTGTGTCAGTACCTGGAAAGTATAATTGTAAAATTATGTAGCTAATTATTCCACACTGGTTCTTGAAAATAAACTTGGTCTAAGGAACTTGTCAGTAAAATTTATGAGCTGGATCATCATGTTCTGTGTGGGTAGAATGTGGGATATGTTTTACTTCAAAATGACTGAAAGATTCTGAAGGCTATTTGTCAATTTTAGCAGAATGGAGATTTTGCCCTGAGGGGATGGCATGTAAGCAGCTCAGTCCGAGGTGTCTAAGGTACTTGCTGCTAAACCTAAGAAATCCTGAGTAGATACATGTCAAAGCCTCCAGAACAGGTTTAATCTGCCCTCTTAGTAGCTGCTATTGGGTCTTCATTTCCAGAAGATGGTCTCTGCTCCATTCTCATTTGTGAAGTGGCCCGTACAGCATTAATCTCCTTTGTGCTCTGCCACAGACTTGAAAAATATGCCCACGTGTGGACTAATTTGGGGAGAAGCACTAAATCAGGGTACTTATTAGGTTAAAGTCCAGGACTCGGTGCCTGGGTCATTCTCAACCTACACGTCATTTCAATTAGCCCAGAAATATGGATGCTGAACC
>WKFP01015039.1:602748-616080 GCA_011057875.1 Pterocles orientalis
ATGCCATTGGCCTTCTTGGCCACGAGGGCACAGTGCTGGCTCATGGTCATCCTGCTGTCCACCAGGACCCCCAGGTCCCTCTCCCCTACACTACTCTCCAACAGGTCAGTACCCAACTTATACTGGAACCTGGAGTTGTTCTTGCCCAGATGCAAGACTCTACACTTGCTCTTGTTAAATTGCATTAAATTTTTCCCGGCCCAAATCTCCAGCCTGTCTAGGTCTCGCTGGATGGAAGCACAGCCTTCTGGCGTGTCAGCCACTCCTCCCAGTTTCGTATCATCAGCAAACTTGCTGAGGGTGCACTCTACTCCCTCATCCAAGTCGTTGATGAATATATTGAATAGCACTGGTCCCAGTACCGAACCCTGGGGGACTCCACTAGATACAGGCCTCCAACTAGACTCCATCCCATTCACCACAACTCTCTGGCTTCTTTTCTCCAGCCAGTTCACAATCCATCTCGCTACCTGATCATCCAGATTGCATTTATGAAAGATTAATGGGGGGTGTGGTTACAGTGCTTGCCAGGGACCGTGGCTGCAGTAAGTGCTGTTGCAGTGTAAATCTACAACATGCGGACAGTTTTGGGAGTTTCTTCCACAAATGTGAATTATCTCTGTGCCCAGTTTCAAGAAGAAGCCTTTGACTGTCCCTGGAGGTTGTGCGGGGCACACGAGTTATAATATGGCTCTGAGTCTAGCAAGGTTTTTTTAAAAAGTTCTTGGGGAAGTAGTTTGTTGTGTCGTAGCGCTACCATCCTCCCTGAAGTTCTCCCTTTTGCTCTAAACAAAAAAAGAAAAAGTTTTGTGAAAGCGGGTAAGCATGAACTGAAGAAAATGGTGCCACCAAGTTAGACCATAACAACAGAAAAAGCAGCAGCAGCATAACAACAGAAAAAGCAGCAGCAGTTCCCCTCCCCTCAAAAAAAAAGAAAAACAAAAAAACCCCAACCTGCTAAACAAACAAAATTGCATGCAACAGATAGAAGTTAGGGCAAATCAAATGTTTGTTATGGGTTTTGAAAGGAACAGAAGAAAGAAGCTGGCACACCTGAAGTCTTATTTCACAATATTTTTCCTTTTTATGTTTTTGAGAGAGTATAGAAGCATATCTATATTATGATAGTTTGTGGTTCATATTATGACTCTTTCTGCTGGTTGATCTTGGTCACTCATCTTCAGAGGTACCAGTCCTCCCATTGAGTCTGAGACTGCCATACAAGTGAGTTACCCTGCTAATCTGGCAGCTAGGTCGGTTTGGCACAATAGGGGCTTGGTGGTTTTTAGGACCATGTAGAGTATCTTTTCACTTGTCATTGAGTCATATCTGTAGGAGCATGGGCAGCAGTAATGATTAGGAGGTAAAACAAGCCACTTGATCTCTTTGCTTGCTCCCTTAGCTTTTGTTTGTTTTAATAATTGCTGCCCTGCACACTTTCATAGGGGCAAAAAGGTGAGATTGGTATCTAGAAATAGTCAGGGCTGTTGTGCCAGGTTTGAATTCTAAGCCCATCAGAAAGCTGGAAATAAGGAAGGAAACAGCAGATGTAATTTATCTTCTTTTTAGGGAAACATTTGACAACATGCTATACAACAGGTTAATCTGAATAGTGTATCACATTTTCTGGGGAAAATACAGTGACAACTGGTGGCACAATTTCTGCAGGGATTAAAAGTTCGTTTAAGGTAGGAGTTTAAGCACATCTGCTAGATGGTTGGATGTACAAGTAGGGATGAGGCACTCAAACATGTAGATTGCCATAGGAGACTTAGTATACTAGCAGTAGGGTAACTTCAGCCTTATTTTCGGTCAATGTTTACAGTGTTATAAACAGCCTGTGTGAAGCATAGCTCCACTAAGTGTATTAAGGCTGGATACAGAAGTGTACATTTAGTTTCTGAAGTGCTTTTAAGATGAAACAATCCTTGATAAAGTGCAAGACCCAGCTTCTCAGGGACAGCAGCTGGGTGCTTGTGGTAGTAGCAAGAGCACAGAGCTCTGAGATCTGAAAGAGAAGCAGAAGGAAGCCATCATCCAACCAGGACATCATAGGAGAAAAATACAATAGTGAACTACCTTAACCTGTATTGCTTAGGAAAAAATATAAGACAAATAGAGATCTTGTAGAGATGAGAATCATTCTGTAACTGATGGACATGCATAGCTACAATAGTAATAATGGTCAATTAGTTGAAAATTATGGGTAATACACAGTTTCTTAGATGTTCTTGGACCTTTTTTCTGTTTCCTCCTACTGTTGCATATAATGAACTTGATTTTTTTTTTCAGATTAGACATGAAAATATGTTTTTAAAGTGTACAGAAACAGTACTGCCATTGATTGGCATATTCAAAAATCCAGGTAGAATTGGATTTTGTATTCATGTTTATCTTTAAATGGTCTGCGTTGGAATACATAGATTTGCGACAGAGTATGAAACATCTTCTCATGGCACCTTTTCATAGACTGCAAGTGTCTTGCGCAATTCCCAGTGGCTTCAGTGTATGCTGGATCTGGCTCACAGTGAATAAACTTGGAAAACGATCTGTAAAAGCAGTCAAACATGTCTCTGCACTTTTTAAAAAAGCTTTTTCTATGTATTTCTGAATTAATTCCCTTTTCTAATGGCAATGTATAAGTTTGACAAAATGTATCTGCACGTGGTCAGGTCTTCCGAAAAATCACAAGAAATATTTGAAATGTGGCCAAAGAAAAGAAGTTAAGGCACACGGTGTCCACAAATAGCTTGTTAGTTATAGCAAACATGGAAGAAAAGCTTTTAATGGCAGTAATTGTTTCTGAATATGCTTTGGTCCTGGACTGGAGGGGGAGGAGGTGGGGAGAAGGACTACTAAAATACTCACACATAGACTTTAAGCCCTACTTTTTTTTCTTTTTGCACTTACTTCAGCCTGAAGAGTAAAATAGCACTGAACCGTTCTTACAGAATTTCAGTTTCTGATCTTTGTAGTGCTGGACTATTTTAATTTCCTGATAATACAGAATATAGCTGCTTTGAAATTTCAGGTTTAATTTTCTTGAAATTGTGAAAGCGGTTTTGTTTTTTTTTTTATAGAAACTAAGCTTTGAGAGGGTGTTTTTTTTTCCTTGCACAAGATCCTCATCTTGAAGGGGGAGGGGTGGGAGGATGAATATCCACTTGTATTAATGTTAGAAACAAAGAAAGACTGAAGTATAATTTTCTGTCAGTGAAGCAATGAAACTAAGAAGGGATGCTTAAAAAGTGGTAATGAAGGACTCAGTTATGAAGAAGGTACAGAACTCAAAGAGCACCCAGAAGTTGCCACTTACTCATATTGTAGTGAAACAGATTTGGTCCTAAAAATTTTTTTATGAGCCAAAGGCATCATTATTGCAGCCGTTGCTAACCCTGACTCCCACACACAGCTGTACTGGTGTATGGGTTTGGATGTTCTGGAATAAGCATCGTGGTTGCAAATATCTCCTCTTTACCCAGAATGGTTAAAAACGGGAAGGGTGGAACCTGGTGTATCTCAGGAGTACAAGAAAAATAAGTAGAAAGATTCCTTGAAGAGTCTAATGCATAGTGCCTTCCTTTCTCAAAGCTTTGTTTAAGAGCAGTGTCTATCCTTACATGTTGTTTCATCTGCTCTGCTCAATGGAAAGATTACATCAAAAAAAGGGAAGCATTATGCTGCTTTTAGTAAGTTCTGTGTCAGTAAAGTGACATTTCTTTGGGAAAGCCCAGTAACAATGGCAATTAGCCGATACCTCTATGCTAAATATTTTCGCATTCTAATTTGAAATAAAACAATGCTTAAAAAGGATAGAGCAACTAATGATTACTCTAGGTGTGTTCAAGGCATAGTCTCAGTAAGAGCAGAACTCTTGTCCTTTGGATTTTTACTATAGTTCCAAGCAAAGACATCTGAAGAGATTTGGCTAATTTAACAAATGTTGTGGTCCCTCACATTTGTCCCATTCAGGAAATAGATGAAGAGGTGTTTGTTGGTGGCTCTATCATTAATGACAAACACTGTTCTCAAAAGCAAGAAACATCTAAATTATTAACTGCCTGATCAGCAACTCAGTTGGGAATTTCATTGTGTCATGAATACTGGCAGGTTGTCAGGGAAACAGGAATAACTTAACCAACTGCTTATGTTTGTGGAAAGATAAAAAATTTTACATATTTTTGGTGGCTAATAACCGAGATGGATTTGCAAATGGTTGCTAAAATGAAAAACATTGTATTGCTTTTGAGTCAATAGACAATTTAGGTTTTAATTTTGGGTCTTGATATATAGGTTCCTGTTTTGATTCATGAGAAACTCCTTGGGTTTTCATCGTTCACTCCCTCCTTCACCTTTTTCCTGCTCTAACCATTCATTAGCGTGAAGATTTCTTGATATTTTGGCAATTTGCAAGCAATTAAATAATGTTCTGAAGCTCCCCTTAGTTCCCCGAATATGATGAGTCAAAATTCTAAGTGGTTCCTGTGCCATCATTTGTGCTTAACATTTTATTTGAGGCTAGCTCCTTAGCCAACCATATGCCCTTCAGGACCAGCAAGGGGTATTGCAATAGCTGAGGCAGTTTCACTTCATTCTGGATCATAGAACAACCACGTGGAAAGTCAAGTTGAGAATCACAGGCAGGAGAAAAACTGTTTGGGATTTAAAGTAAGATTCAGTCTATGATTTGGAGAGATGAAGAGGGATTGTTGTGGTTGACAGGAGGACTTCCCTGCCTCCATTGCCTGCAGTTAGGCTGTAGTAAGTTGTGAAATGGAGTCTATGGCTCTGAAACTCTCAAAATTCTCTGTGACAAAGTCATTAGAATTGATTGCTCGTCCATAGGGCTCGCCTCTTCTGAGCATTTGCTCATCTAGAAAGCATCCTGTTGGGAGGGGGAAAAACAACTGTTACAGTAAGTGTCTCTTTGTTCCAAACTTTTATCTGCTGAAAGAATTGGTCCTTCTTCATCTGTTTGTTTCCTGGTTCTTAGCGTGTATGCTAGCCCTAGTCAGCAAAAATGGACAAAGGGCTTTCAGTCACTTAATCACTGGTCACTGTAGGCGTCATTCACTACACCCCTGTGTAGACGCTTAGAGAATAGACAGTATATGACCGTCAGTGACTAGAATCAGTATACACCAAATATTAAAGGATCTGTTATTCAGCAACTGATCTCTTGAAGTTTTTGTGCTAAATAGGAGCAATCATAAGCAATCATACCACTGGACGTTTACTGAGAAGACAGATGTAATTCTCAAGTTGCAGAGTGGTCTAGATTTCCTGGGACAATCTGCAAGAAAAACAACGGATGGGAAGCCTGGAATCAAAAGGCAGGAAATAATCTTTGACCAGCAAAATATCAAAGATGTGGCTTTAAAGTATTAGCTGTCTTCAGGATTTCAAATTAAACCGTGTTAAGTTTACACAGTACTCCTATGGTGTTTGAAGCCAGGTTTTCCTGAATTGTCATCATCATAGTTAGAATATCTATCAATGTAATTTTTGTCTTCCTCATTCTTTTATGAAGTGTGGTACCAATCTGATATTCTCAGGTTGGATAGATGAAAATATGTGGGGAAAGTATGCACATAATGCTGATCTTTACCATTCAGATGTGTAACAGAGAAAATTATGTGACTGTTTTGACTATTCAAAGTCACTACTTCTTTTTCCTCACTCCTATACAGGATCCCATCCCTTTACAGTGCTTGAAATGGCATAGCTTGCCATCAGTGTAACTCTGCTGTATTCCTATGACCGAATGCTGCTTTAACAATGGAGAACAACTCATCTTGTTTAATTCAGCTGCTTGTCTAGACCCACTTTATACTCAGTGGAGGGAAAAGAGCGCCTGGAGGAAGCTGTCTGATCTATCCAACAATGTAAATACCTGCCTTTGGTCTGAGTCCACTGACTTCATGGAAATGCACATTTCCTTCTGTTGACAAGAAATGGAGTCTGGACAATGGGCTCATATATCTGAAGTGTTTATATCTGGGCAGATGAAATGCACCAAACTGACAAAGGGTAGGTAAAATTATAGCATGCATTTGGATATGAAAATAAGCCATTTCTAAATCAGACTTTCCTCAGATCCTAAACCATTTCCCTGCTGGTTAGGAGGCTTGAGTAAAAATCATACTCCAGGTAGCAATCTAGTATTTTGTATGACAGAAATTTCCTTTGGTATGTATTGTGATATGTACATCACTGGGTCTAATTCCAGCTGTTTTTTTTTATTATTTATACTACAAACAAAGCTACACTGTGCATGCTCACAAGAGAAAATGTCACTTTCTTGCCCAGATTATCCGAATTTTCTCTTCTAGGAAAAAATGTACTTCATCTCTTTTCTTACTTATATGTAGGAACAACTTTCTTTTTGCCTGTGCTAGCAAGGTGAAAAAATTCTCCAGTTCCTCTTGCTTATATTTTTGTTTGGTTCTTTTACAGGCAAACCTTTCACAAGTGTAACAACAGTAAAATGATCTCTTTACGTTGCCTGTTAGTAAAACAGGGAAGCAAAACTATACCCCATGGTATTCAGCATCATCAAATCAATTTCTTCTCTATTTTGAAGTAGTGGGGTTTTTAACTGCTAATGAAAGCATTATAAAGATTGGCTTCTGAAGGGGAAAAAAGCTTCCTCTTTTTTTTTTTTTCCTCATATTCTCTCTGCTATCTGGTTATGGTTCAGAAAAACAACCATTTTGCTCTTGAGGACTAAATTCATTTGGTGTACTATGAAAGTGCATTCAAATTATCAAAGTCTCATTCTTACCCTAGAATATGGTATTGAAGTAAGAACACTGCTCTGCTGACATTTCAGGGATAGCTTGAAAATATCGGGTTAAGAAACTGCAGATGAAATTACTCGGTTTCTGCTTGTAGGCGATTATCTGTTTTCCCCTCCTACCATGTATTAAAATATTATTTCCCTGTAGGTTGCCTATTCTCTCTCTTACTATCTAGTCAAAAGCTTAAATTTGTTATTCTCTACAGTGAACACTTAAACTGGGGGCACTGAAGCTTTCACAGCTGAAGAGCTGCTTTAATATCAAATACAGTTAGAGAAAGCCACAAAAGCCTTGCATATAATAGGGACTCAAAGAATAATGCAAATATATTAGTGAATTTTAATGAGAACTGTTATGGTAAATTAAGATCAAATTATCAAATGAGATTTGATTTTTTTTTTTGAAGTTGCACTATCAGTGAGATGTAGTACATGCCACTCATACCAGCCCATAACTCTGGCCTCTGCAACAAAGTCTGAATTAAATAGAAGAGGAGCAAAACTATGTATGTATGTGAGAACGAGGTCATCAACTTTTTTATGTTGTTTTATGTTTATTTATCTTCATGATCACCTATCCCCTCAAGTTTTCCATGCTCTGTAGCGGTATTCCTCAGCAACTAGTGTACTACTCATTGCTGGTGTAATACCCCCCATATGTGATACTTCAGTTTGTCTCTAGTAGTGTCTGAATGGTAAAATGCTTTTGTTCTTGTAATGTCCTTCATATTTTGTTTCTAATACTTGGTTACTAAAGAAGGCAGATTATTAAAAAAGCAAGTTAAGGAAAAGAGAAAAATGCAAAAGTCAGTCAGTAACTAATAAGAATTAGTATTTTTCAAAAGTAGATAAACACCTACCTAGGATTGGGAACTTCAGAGATATCTCGGCAACTTAATGCCATTACATAGTTACTTGTAAAGCAGTCAAGTGTTAGTGCTCTTGTATTAATTACTGATGTCACTGAGCATGTCTCCAAAACTCTTGGTGGTTTCAGGTGGTTGGGACATGGGTCCAAAACTAATGATATTGTCTACATCTTTTTGACAAAGTAGTTTGCTGTCTGTTGATGGTGGTTTGTATCCCTTACTGAAAAGGTTATTGTCATGTCAAATGACACCAGCTACTCAAGAGTAACTGGTAATAGAAAAAAAACCTTTAAATAAAGAAAAACTTTTTGTGTGCGTTATTAGATCTGGCTGTATAATGCTCCTGGAAGAGTTTTCACATTTCTTTCTGTCTAGACATTTTCTGTAAAACAAAGAAAAGAAACTATGAAGTACAAATTGATAGGAGGTCTTACAAGGTCAGCATGAAAATCAAACCTCGGGCTTAGCACAAGGATGGCTTGTGTGAAGCATAAAGATCAAATGCTAAGTGACAAAGACCAAGACGTTGCACAGATGAAGATGGGTAACAACAGAAACTAATGTTTTCTGTTCTAGCATTTAATAAATAGTTACAAGTTCTTACAATCCACCAAACCCCTTAGAATGTGCAGTATCACTTTTCTAATTCTGAAAAAGGGGATGGTGCTCTTAGTTCACAGCTCAAAAGCTGTATCATCAATAGCTGGAAGATATCAAAAAGAAGTAATGGTGTCTGGCAAATATTTGGATTAGAGGGACCATTGGTGCCTTGATCTGTGTGTGCTTACTGCAGAAAAGGCTCCCAAGAGCTCTTCTTGTGCATGTAGAACTGCTGAATATACTTTTATTTCTATTTCGAAAATAGGATTTACCAATTTTATGAGTTATTATTTCTATATTTATAGATTAAACTCAATAATTATGTATTTATATCATCTGCAGTAATTAATTTTGTCTGCCTAGCATTGTAAAGTATTCACACTTGACATGTTTAGCATCTTTTTTTCTTATGACTAATTAGCAAAGTGGACAATATTCACATATTTCAGTTTTATGCACAGAAGTGGCGTGGTAAAATGGTCATTTATCATTAATATGTGTGGTTGAGGAGGCTGTTTCTTCATTTCATAATCCTTTCAAATTACATATTACATTATATTAACATGTTACAGTGGTATTTTTGCATCTCTTCTTGTGCAGTTGGTAGGCATCCCAGTTTGCAGTCCATATTCCACATGATCCTTGGCACTTTTGAATGACTGCTGTTCTTATTGGAACTAATTTTGAGGGTTGAAGGGATCAGGATCTCTGCCATCATTCATTTTACTCTGTTCAAGGATAAATAAGTGAATAAAATTGCGCTCTGATGGTTTTTAATACAGACCCCTATAAAAATGACTTGTTCTTTGCTTCAATCAAACTTTGAACGCATGTATTCATCTACTAGAGTTCCTTACCTGCAATGTACATTTAGGCCAGTAGTAGGAAATCTTTTGACTGTGGCTTGTGACTTAATTTCTTGGCTTTTTTGACACTTTGGTTAGGGGTTTTCTTACTTTCTTGTGCAGAAAATACTGTAGTGTGTATTTACTGTACTGTAAAGCCTTTAAGAAAGCTTTTTGACTTCCAGGGAGAAAAAGGATTTCTACTTTTGACTTCAGTGACTTGTTTTCTGGTGCTTCATGTGCTTCGATTTTTTAAAAATTTTCTCTTTCAAGTTCTAAGAGAGCTTAGCAGCCTTCAAAAACTGAGGATATATCCTACTGAGCAGTTTTGTTTGCTTTCAAATTCAAATAGTTTCTTTTTTTCCCCCTAGGGTGTGACATTCATATTTACATTCTGCTGTCTTTAGAAAAGCTGCTGCACCCTTCAATTTTGCCCCAGTGCATGCAGCGCTCTTTAACATTTGAGAGGGATAGCCTCAGGATACCTGAGACCACCTCTCTAGAATATGGTATTCCTCTATATATGCCTGTTCCTCTGTAGATGCCCCTTTGGGAAGCTGCTTGTATCCATAATTAGTTAAGTAATGACAAAGCAGAGTCTAAAAGTAACACATGCCGTGCAAAATGAAAATACTCTCTTGGAGTTTAGAGCCAGATTTCATGGCCACGTATATTTAATGGCAAGGCACTGGCCTGTGGGCTTTCTCTGTTCAACAGAAAGCCAAGATGGGTTTGTGATGATGTTTGGTACTTGTGAGATACGGGCTCAGGGGAAATATACTACAGCACTAATGGTTTATTGCAAGCTTGTCGGAAAGATTAAATAATATTTGGCAACAAAATTCATTCTTTGGGTTGCATCTATTTGGACACTTATGAAATGAATCAATTTCCACTTTTTCTTATCATATGTGTTTGCCCTTGTCTGAACAATCGCTGCAAACCTCAGGCACAAGAGCTTAATTCTTTACTAATAGAAAACAGGGATGGTAACCTTAGTAACCTTTGTCTCATTCAGAGGCTTAGAAATGAGGCTAAGTGGTTCTTTCATGGTGGCAGTGATTATAGTGTTTCAGCTTATTCTTTTTAAATTACATTTAACTCGCTTTTTAAAAGTCAGAGCTGATATAATGCAGTTTTCAAAAGGACTAAACCAAGATCAGGGTTACTATAGCTAAATCCTTCCCCTTTTTGACCACCTCTCACCTTCAGTATGTAAGTGGTATTTAAACTTAACATATTATGAAAATGCAGTGGGTGTGTACATTTGGTCTGTCTGTCTCATTGTAGATGCGATAGATGACAAAATCCAGCCAGTGAGTGCTCTCATTTCTGTAGATAAGTAGATACAGTCGGAGAACATGGACAATATTGTTGCTGCTTCCTCAGATATTTAATCCTTTTACTTTTGCAAGTAATTAGTGGTTTTCTTGGCTCTATTGCAGAGCTTGGAGTCCTAGCAAAATCTCGTTCAAGACAGCAGGATGACTTTAACGGATTTCAATAGCTACACAATCTTTCATCAGTATTACATTTTGGAAGTAGCATCTAGCTTTTATTGCTAGCAAAATTTTCAATACAAAAGCTTAAACTGCAAACCTGTTTCTTGTCTTCCAAAAATGTTCTGCCATAAACATGGAGTCCTATAGTAAGGCAAAGATTTTAAAAAAAAAAAAAAAAACCTTATTTTGCCTTTCTGAGAAAACATTTGTTTCTAGGGGAAGAGATTAAAATCTTCCTACAGTCACCTACATCTATCCATTTTGTTGTGTCATGTTAGAAGAGTTGCTAAGTGTGATGGGTTGGCCCTTGGCTGGGGGCCAAAACCACACACATCTGCTCACACAGTCTCTGCTCCCATCCAATGATAGGGGAGAGAATTAAAGAGGTAAATGGAAAAGAGGACGCATGGGTTAAGATAAGGACAATTTAATAACTAAACTACAATAATATTATAATACTATATGCAAATATACAATGTGATACACAATGATACTGCCCCCCCACCCGATGACCAAAGTCTCAGCCTGTTGCTGGCTAACGATCCCCAGAACTACACTCACGATTCCCCCAAATGGGGCGAGGGCGGTGCACCGCTCCCGGAGGCACTCACGGAACGGAGATAGCAGCCCGAACATCCCAGAACCGAGAGCTGACCAAAGTCGGGGGGAAAACAACCACCTGGCTGCAGCTAATGATCCCCCCGGAGAGGGAGGATCCCAAAACTCATGGAATGGAGATAATGATTCAAGCGTCCCAGACTGAAGTGTGTGTGGGGGGGCAAAGGCCTTGGGAGAGTGAATGCAGACACCTGAAGGGAGATGATCAGAAGCCCAAGGGAAGCAAAAGAGAAGAGATCTCCCAGAAGGGTCCTCACCTATATACTGGGTATGATGTGCATGGTATGAAATAAATAACTGGTCAGTCTGGTTCTCAGTCTTAACCTAAGAGGAAATCCCAGGCTAGCAGCTGGACTGTGTCTCTTTGCTTGTCTGCCGACCTTGGCAGCAGAACAAAACATCAATCTTATCAGCTTCTCCTGAGCACAAATCCAAAACACAGCCTCTTGCTAGCTAGTTATGAAGAAGAGAGAAAAACATTAACTCTCTCTATTTAACCCAGGACACTAAGAGACATGGAGTGTGAGAATAGAAAAATTCATTTGAATACCTGAGTTTGGGTTTGGTTTTAGTTCCCCCCCTCCTTTGCCCATTGCTTAGACATCAGATTTTCTTTTTAGAGATTAAATGTTTTTTCTTATTTGCATTACCAATGTTTGAGCATCATCTAATGATGAATTAATAGTATGAATAGAAGGGTTAATCTATTAAGGTATAACTCATTTTCACTTCAGAGGTGGTGCCTATTTTATTTCTGAGTGAAGACCTTACAAGTAGATAACATGAGTTACTTCCCCAAAGACAAAGAGAAGAAACGCTTCATAAATTTAAGAAAATAATTTTTTCTTTAAGACGCATTTTGGCCAGTCATGCTTTATCCATCTTATTTAGAAATGCTGAAAGGTCACCTCTCCTCTCCCCCCTGCCCTGAACATTTAGTTATGTTAGAAATGTGACTTCTGCAGTGTCGAAAGCACTGGAAGATGCATAGATTTTCATTACATTATAATTCTAAAAGTGATTAGAGAATTCTAAGGAAACTTTATAGCATGGTCAAAATAATTATTCTAATTTATATCTATGCTTATAAAGTTGTTGGGAAAAGTTTCTGCTCATAGGTAAATAACTTGCTTTTTTAGTCTTGAATTAATAATAAAAGCTGCTGTGAGAGTGAATAAAATTAAACAAATACATTCACTAACACATTGAAGACAGGGAGCAAACATAATTAATCTACTGTAAAGAGGGTAACCATATGTAGAGAACAGTAAGAATGCGAAGACCAGTAACCTGATTTTACTTGTGAGACAAGTAGCGTCATAAAACCTAGTAGAGCATAAGCACATGGACACTGGAAGCATTCAGTTTAAAGCAGTGTGATGTTTCAGTTACGGAGAGTACAAACCCTTAAGAGTCTGCTTGCCCTTTTTTCCTGCTAGAGCAAGACTGTGAAATCTTGATGAAACAATATTTTGGTAAAATAATCCAATGCTGAACCATCGTAATGTGTGAATTATTATAAGATGGGGCTAGTGATGTAATCGTAGCTCGACATGATAGAGACTCAAATTTATCCTCTATATATTATAAGATGCTAGTAAATTTCCCAGTAACTTTAGATTTTACTGATCTTATCCCTAATGTGCTTATTTGTTTGATGATAACCCACTTAATAGTAAAGGAAAATAGAAAATAGCTTTTAGGCAGTCTGTGTGTCCTTAAAAAAAATCCACAATACCAAACAAAAAACACCACATCAAAAATGCAAACAAAAAACCCTCTAAAATTGCAGGTTCCATTTTTTTACTAGAAATTATTACTTTATGATCTTCAATTCAAATTAGATATCTAACTTCACTGTAGATTTAATATCATCCTGAGCATTAAAAATACTTCTGGAATGAAGTAAGGCCAACCATAAAATTTGAATAAAAAATGAACCAGCAGCCTTAATTCCCAGGTCATGCAGAGCTCCGAGTCCAAAACAAGCAAATAGCTGGGAAACATGCACATTTGAAAGTGTTTTGGTAGGGGTTGAGGTGTGGGTTTGTTTGTTTTTTTTTTTTTTTTTTTTTTTTTTTTTTTATATATTTTTATTG
>WKFP01015039.1:636153-653828 GCA_011057875.1 Pterocles orientalis
AGGACTCATGGGTTGAGATAAGGACAATTTAATAACTAAACTACAATAATATTGAAAATAGCACTATATACAAATATACAAATGAGTGATACACAGTGATACTGCCCCCCCCCTCCCCCCCCGCCACCTGATGACCAAAGGCTCAGCCTGTTGCTGGCTAACGATCCCGGAGAAGGGAGGGTCCCGAAACCACACTCATGATTCCCCCAGGCGGGGGGTGCACTGCTCCTGGAGCCACTCACAGAATGGAGATAACAGTCTGAACGTCCCAGACCGAGAGCTGAGCAGGGTGTGGGGGGGAAGGCCTTGGGAGAATAGCCACCTGGAGCGAGATGATCCGGAACAAAAGAGGGATGATCTTCCAGAGGGTCCTCACCTGTATACTGGGCATGACGTGTATGGTATGGAATAGATTATTGGCAACTCTAAATTTCAATCTGAACCTAAGATCAAATCCTAGGCTAGCAATCAGCTGTGTTTTCTCCCTTGTCTGCTGACCTTGGCAGCAGCACAAAACATTGCTTCTTTTCGGCTTTCTTCTGAGCACAAATCCAAAACACAGCCTCTTGCTAGCTGTTATGAGGAAATTTAACTGTCTCTCCTTAACACAGGATAACACCCTAGTAATAAAGTCATTGTAATTCTTTGTGTTGTTGTCTTTTCTGTTGATTATGTGATAGTTTAACTATAAAGCTATATTCCTATTTAAAGCAGTGCTATCAATAAGGTGATGGGAATTAAAGGTCTTCAAAAGAATTTTTCCCTGTATACTTTTTATTCATGTTAATTTTGTCCAAATGTGCTTGTAGGGCTTTAATCATTCATGTGCTTGCTGGGCAGCAGCAGCCTCTCACTTGATCATGTATTATCCAAGTGACGTTAAGTAATTTCTATACTAACGTTTCCATTTTCTTGCAGCAGTTTTATGAATGGCCATTGTGTTGACTCTCCCCCACCTCCTTTTTTTTCCTTCCACCAATCCTCCCTTACTTTATGCACAGGGATTAGCTGAGAGTCTCTCTCGTTGCACGTTCTCTTTGTGCTGCTCCAGAAATAAAGCCAGGGCTTCCCTTATCATCTAAGCTAAAGTTTCATATCATTAGCTGCTTCTGCTCCCTGATAGATACAGTGAGCAGAGAACTGCAAACTCTGAGATGACTGCATTCCTTTATGCTAAGTCTTGATTCTCCATTGCATTGTTCTCTTTAGCATCCATTGCCCCACTGCAAATGGGAAAGCTATCCCATTCTAAATCAAAGAAGTTTTTCAGTTGTGTAAAATCATAGAAAAAAGGGAGTAAAGTTCACCTATTTAATCATTCTGGCCCTGCAAAGCATCATATTTTCATCCATTTTACTTGCAAGATCTTAAAAACCTCTGATGATGGACACTCTATAACATGTGTAGGCTGTTACAGTGCTTCAGTGTGTTCATTGGTAGGACATGCATATGTGCACCTGTGTGTGTGTGTGTTTGTGTGTATATATCTAGTGTGTGTGTGCTCATATGTCCAGGCAACTTAAAACTCCTTCACAAGAATTAAAGGCCCACTTGCTACTTGTCCTGTCCACAGTGGACTTAAAGAACATATAATTATCTTGCTTGCAGCAGCCTTTTACATGTCTTAATCTGTTGTTATATCTCTAATTGACTTATGAACTGGACAGCTTTTAGTATCATTTCATCACAAAGAAGTACAGAGTATAATAGAGTTTTAAGTTTCAAATTCTGGGGGATTTTTTTTTTAATTATTATTTTGTCTTTTTGCAAAAAAACACCCCACATCAGTCCCCAGAAGAGTGCTTTTGCTTTTATATTTTCATCTCTTTTTGTCTGTATTTTGTTTCTGTTACCAGCAATTACTCCTTGCAGCTTTGGGGACTTTTTTTAATTAACTGCTACTTCATCAAGGGTGAAGGCCCACGTACATGGTGCTTTTATGGACAGACATCAAAATAGAGGCATGTGTTTTAGTTTCTCTGCAATAACACAGCTTTGCTAGGAAACAAGGTGATTAGGTGTTGATTATGTAATCTCAGATGCATCTTCACATTCTGAATTATTTTAGTACTCTTTCTCTAAAAGCAGTGCTACGTTATAATAATTTGTTATAAAACACTGACAAGCTAATTGTAAAATTTGTCTTTAGAAGTAAAAAATAGAGGTTGATCTGATTGATCAAACTTCTTGGTTTTTTTAAAAGAGATTCTACCCGATTTATTGTAATTATATTTGCAAAACTTAGGATTTTAGCAGAGAGAATTATTATGTTTTTTTTGGAATTTACACATACACACAGTATGATATATATTCCTTCATTTTCATATTGAGCTGTACATTTGATCAGTTTCAAGCAAGAGAAACAGAACCTATTTGTTCCATTCTGGAAAAGTTAGAACATTAAATGCAGGCACAGTGTTGTCAGCTGATGTGGCAGACAAGGCACCAGGCACTTGCTGGACATGGGCTTTGTGAGTGCATTCGCAGCACTGTGTTTCCTTGTCAGGCTTCTGCTCCTCCTGGACTGCGCGGGCTCTGCTGTGCCCAGGATCAGAGCCGGGGGCTGTCAGTGGAGCTGGGGAGCTGTCTGCACGGTGGAGGAACAGACTGCGCACACACCACTGCTGTGTTTGTACACCTCAGCGCCCACCTCCCCCCCAGATGTCATCCTTTCAGTGCATGAAGAATTATTCTTCAGAGGCTCGCCTTTCTTCTGCTAATCAACAGAGCTGATGTTGTATTCTCCCCTTTTTGCTTTTATCATTGTGCACTTGGCTTATTTTCCTCCAGCATCAAACTCTTTCTAGCTTTAATTCATCTCTCACACAGATAAGTCAAAAGCTGCAATTACTCACAGTATGTGAAGAGGAGGGAGGGAGCACATTAATTTATAAATCATTTTAAATTTACTATTCATAAAAGGTGGTGTACAGAGAGCTCTGGCCTCCATCCACTCAGCTTCGCCAGAAAACAACAGACCTGTTTAGTCAGAAATCGTGCCAACTATTCCTGTCTCCTACAGCAGCCTTGTTCTGCAGGGACCACCTGAAAGATGAGAGCTCTGACTTTCCCTGACCCTGCACAGCTCATAGCTTTGCTGCTGGAAAAGTCAATATCCCTTCTGGTTCTAGTGCTGAGACTTTTTTCCTGCTAGGGGACTGGGTTGTGACTGTTGGCTTGTTTTGCCTAGATCAGAGAACTGCTTCAGTGTTGCTTTCAGAGTGCTGGTCTGGGAAGCGGTGTCCACGAGACAGACATTGGAGTATTCTGGATGGGATATTAAGGTTACCGGTGGTCTTTCAGTTGTAATTATAGGCATAGAAAAAGATATTATCTCAGCACGTGTACTTAGACTGTGTGCCATTAAATTACAGAAGATTGTATGAGTAATTTTCTGACATAAGCAACATGTAAAGAATGTGTGGAAGGAAGAACATGTGAGTACTACCAAGGCTCTTCTCTGGATATGAACCAAAGGAGCACGGTGGTAGGAGTGGCTACCAAAAATATTTGTTAATGGCTAGTGAAAGACAAGTTACAAGTGGGTAAATATCCCGTAATTCAGGGAAGAAAATTAAGAGTATACAGCTCACAAAGTATCCCCTGTGTAAGGAGCATTGGTGGACAGCTGTTATCCAGCTGGACTTGACACAAACCCCAAAAGATGTCAGAGAAATATATGATAAATGTCTTGTTAATGCTGGTGCATGCAATGTGCTTGTATTTAGGTACTTTAGATGGGCTTGTGCAAAAGATCGATGATTCGTCCAGAGAAAATGCCAGGAACCAGGTGTGTGATACCTTGTAGAGGCTGGATCCCCAATGGCATGTTGCTTAGACTGTATCCTGGTCCTGGCAGGGAGCTGACTGCCAGCCCCACATCCCTGCCTGAGTGCATGCTGTGCCATCTGATCAGAACCTTGAAACATGAACTCCATGACAGCAGCTCTGGCGTTACTCATGCTGGCAATCACTGTGACACTCTTGTTCCTCCTTTCCACCTTAGGTCCGTGCCGAAACAAGTTTAAACTATTTTTTTTGCTTTGGAGCAGTCTCTTCAGTGGCACAATGCCCAAATCTAGGTTGCCAATACCTGCCTAGTTTTTAGAGGAGAATATTAGTTTCTTCCTTAAATTCAGCCTTGTTTTAAATGAGTCTCTTCTGTCCCAGACTTTCATGTGGGTGATGATGAGGGATGGCCAGAGCCATGGTCTGTAGCAGTTTGAGCTAACTTTTAAATTATCTGGATTTGCCACATTTCACCTCTAAAGAGCCTTTGAATTTAATACAAGCAGAGGTGTCATCTTTCTAATTTGTCCGAGTTCACTGCAGAGAATACTTCCCAGCTGCTGGCTGATGCCAAAGACATAACTTTTAAAATCAGTTGAGCTGGTTCACCTGTGTCTGCTGCTGAAGTAAATTAGGTGTGCTGAGATTTTTCCCTGTAGAGTTCTGAGCTGGGGAAAGGACCTATAGACAGAAGAGTATAAACATGAATGAACACCTTTTCCAGCTTCAGTCCACATGTGCTTACGGTATCCCACTCAGATGTGTCACCCTAGAAGCAGGGAATTCTCCTTGTTTCATAACTGAGGTATGATATAAATTTATTCCCTATGGTTCTGAAACTGATGCTTTTTGTACTGCCTAGGAAGCTTGTGGAAGCCCTTGGGAGAAGCAGTGTAAAACAGGGATCATGGACAAGCCATGCTGGTACCACTCTCACTGAATCAGTTCTATGAAACCAAATTTTTGTGGTATGTTCGTTGCCAGAACCTCCTTTGCAGCTGCACTTTAACTCCCCTCCTTTCTTTATATCAACAAGAGCAAAATGCTCTATAACATGGAGCAGGGGATTCTGTGAGAGCTTTAAGTCTAGCTATCTGAGGCAGAAAGGGAGCTGTGCAGCTTAAACAGTGCACCATGGTTTTGTAAATGGGTCCCTATAGTGTTATAGTAGGAAATGAATGAATGACCTGCAGTGGACATCAGAGGTTTTGTGTGAGGTTTAAGTACTGCAGCCCATAACTATCAGTATTTTTAGAATGCTATTAACCTCAGTGAGAGAACTTGCATGCTTTGAGTGCAGCATACTCTTTAAATATTTTGCACAGGAAGTCATTTAAGACCTGTGTTTTGGGAATTGTGCATTTGTTTGAATAATGTGAATGCTGAGGTGTGAAAGGACTCATGTGGAAATAAGTAAATAAATGATGAGGGAGTTGGAATATTTTATTTACTTAATTAAAGTGAGAGTTTATGGTGCAAATGCGTAGTTAGAAAACAGTTAATTCTTAGCTGACAGGATTAGAATTTCCGTAGAGAAGTGTGCATCAGAGGGTGTATTTGACTGTACTATTACAGCATCTCCTTGTGTAAATTGAGCTAAATTGCTATTGCTGGTCATCTTATAAATGCTGTTAGACAATTGGTGTAGTAGTACTATTATTACTGTTTTCTTTCTGTTGGATGGTAATCTTTGCATAGAACTAAATATCAGCCGTAGTTGCCATCAGAGACAGTGGAGAGGGGGAGGTTAGTCTTTTGATGCACACAACGGGCTTAAGAAGTTCCTGTACTACTCTTCATTTTAGCTAGTTCGTCTAGATCTGGAAGTTGTTTATGCCAACACACAATAGGTCTTAGAAGTATGTAAGGATGCTAACTGGCAGGAACCTCAGGAGCAAAGCTGGAACACCCCTTGACATTGTAAAGGCATGCACTCCTTATGGTTTGATACAATATTTCAAAATCTGTGAAGATTGTGTTTTATAACTAATTTCACTGAATTACAAAAGTGGGAATCCTTAGCTGTCTGTGCTAATAGAAAACATATTATAAAATTTTGAAAGTAAAAAATTTCAGAGCAAGAAGCTAATTGATAGCCAACAGTGGAAGCTTCAGTTTTGAAGTGTTGGACCATAAATTCTGAGGAAAAATTTATGCATGGAAGTAAAATTTCTTACTAAAGGGAATAATGCAGAGTGTATCTTCCAAGTATTGCCTGTTAATGCTGGTTTATTATCAGTTTTAAAATCAGCTTCCATAAACTAACCATAAATAAGTGCAAATAGTAAATTTTTACCATCCGAACTATCCAAGTTTAAAAAGAAATTATTAGAAAGAAGCCACATTTTTAAAGGCTGTATTTTAATCATATATGCAAATCAAATAAATCCGTGCTCTTTAAAGGTTTTGCTAAATCAGTGCTTATTGTTTTGCTTATGCGAGTAGTTAAACCCCATGAATCTACACCAGAGTGGATGTTACCCATTAAGACTGATTTCATCTAGCAGTTCAAAACTACTTAAGGGGTAGGTGATGCTTCTCTGTCCCACTGTCTCGGTTCTGCGCCTGGTGGTCTTTCCCCCTTATTTGCTCTGGAACTTACTGTCAGCTGCACTGGGTCCAGTTCAACTCACTAGCTTTGTAGAAAATCATACACTTGACTTTTCAAGATCACTGTTATTACTTTTAATTTATCAGCATGAATCAGATTGGGATACAGTGACACACAGTGATAAGAGATGGAAGCATAAAAATGGTATGAACAAGACTACTTCCTTTAGGAAGCTCATTGTGGCTCAAAATATGATGTGTAATGTCATCTTGAGCAGAATGGGTGTTAAAACTGCATGACCTGGTCTCTAGATCTTTGCAATTTTCTTTTTCATTTTATAAGCTAGTTAGAGAATATATGAACAGACTTTCAATATATGATCAAGTCTCATGAGAAAGACAGAAACAGACTTTTTAACAAGGTCTGTAGTGATGGGACAAGGGACAATGGTTTTACACTGGAAAGAGGGTAGATTGAGATTGGACATAAGGAAGAAAGAAGGGTAGTGAGATACTGAAACAGGTTGCCCAGAGAAGCTGTAGATGCCCCATCATTGGAAGTGTTCAAGGTCAGGTTGGATGGGGCTTTGAGGAACCTGCTCCTAGTGGAAGGTGTCACTGCTTGTGGCAGGGTCATTGGACTATATGATCTTTAAAGTTCTCCTCCAACTCAAACCATTCCATGATTCAATGAAATTCTAAAATTTTAGAAGCTGAGTTTTTTGGGTTTGGGTTTTCTCTTTTCCCTTTCTCTGCCACTAAGTGTGTCACTGCAAGTGTTGCTGTCTGCAGTACAGTTCCTTGACATTCTGAAGAATCCCTGAATTTGAGGTACCTACCTACATTCCTTCCATAGCCTCGCTTGAGCTACTGTTGCTGTTTTGTCCCTCGAGCTGGTGTGCTTTAATCTGTTGAGTATAAATAGCATTTAGAAGAGCACCTCTGAGTTTTGAGACTCATTCCTAAGGAGTATAAGCTCTGTGTAATACCCCTTCTCATGGAAGGGTTTCATGAGACACTGATCTGGCACTGGCTCACACATTGTTTGGCTGCCTGGATGACAGGCTGCCATTGAAAGGAAGAAATCTTTCTTCCCACTCCTGGCTGAGCTGTGGGCTGTGCTGATCCCAAAGGGAAAACGGAAGAAATTTTATCAGGGAAACATGGCAAATTTTGAGGGTGGCTGGATACATAGAGTTCAAATACTTTATTAAAAATAATAAATTAATAGAATGTCTCAGTAAACCACCAAATTTGTTGAGGTATAAGGTGGAGAGTGGGGACAAAAAGGCAGGTGGAAACCAGGCACGGTGGCTTTTCATGATCTAGAGCCATTAGCTCAACTGCAGGAGACATTACAACTGAAGAGATAGTCCATTGCTCTTGCATCTCCAAAGCAGCACTTTGCTAGGTAGCATGCTCACTATTCAGGAGGCAAAGAGAGGCTTAAAGATCCAAGAACTAGCAAAAAATTCCGTTGTTACATTTTTCCTGCATGTTTACTGCCCTGAGGCATTCTGAATATTTTTATTGTCAGTGTTTCCAGATACCCAGGCTCTTCAGTCTTCCTATTCATGCCTCACTTGTCCTGTCTTTACAGTGCTATCTGTGTAGATCTTGTACCTCAAGTAGTAAAAAACTATTTCCATGGACTCTTTATCTTCTCTCAATATTGTAGTAGCTATGAGGACTTAAAGGGGTAAAAGCAGGAGGAAAGAACTAGGAATATTTCTGTGCTCATTTTCCATCGCTTTTCACTCTCTTTTTTAAAAATGATGATGATTATCCATTGTTTCAAGCTCGCTCATGCAGCCT
The DNA here is from genome assembly GCA_011057875.1 of Pterocles orientalis. Lineage (NCBI taxonomy): Eukaryota > Metazoa > Chordata > Aves > Pterocliformes > Pteroclidae > Pterocles > Pterocles orientalis. The sequence continues at coordinate 644,308 of WKFP01015039.1, forward strand.
AGTTTTGTATCTGTTGTGCTATCCCATTGTTATTTTTTTTTTCTTCCTTGAAAGAGTGACCATTCTGGTGAGTCATGTCCATTGTTCCATCTTGGGAGACAATGTAGCACAACATCTTTTGAAATGTGGGGACTGAACTGTTGGCAGCAGAGACCCTTGAAACTGAAATGATGTTCAGAATAAAAAATGGAGTTTGCAGTTTTATTTATGTGTGTGTGTATATGTGTTTGTGTGTGCGTGTACATGTGTGTATATATATACACAAATTTTTAAAAATATACGCATGAACACCATACATGTACACACAGGGCTGCTAAATTGTGACACACCTTAATGCCCTGACATGGTCAGCAGATCTAAATATAACCTCCAAATCACCATTGCTTACTTTATGATCTTGCTTTTCAAGTAAAACATAGACAAGCACATTTAGAATAGAAGGCTACTGTTTTCACAGGAGCTCTAGATGGTAGCACCTCTGAAATTTAGAAAATGGAATAACTTACCCTTGTCTAATGATAGATTGAATTAGTTTAGTTTAGGTATTTGAATTGGAATATTTGTCTTAGTCTTTCTTTATCGCTCCAAGATATATACTTCAGCACATTTTTCAATTAAACAGAAAGACTCTTGGGCTGAGTTGCTAAATTTCAGCATAAATTTTTATTCTGAAGTTATAAGCCCCCGAAAATAGCAAGGGGAAGATTATAACTGTCTGACACTACCTTATCTGTATAGCTGAGAACAGCATCGCTACAATAAAAGAAGATAGCAGTGTCTTCCATTGATTGTTGTTTGATGAATGTAAAGCAATTTACTGGAATGCAATTAGTATTTGCAATCGCATTACAATGGGGAATTTTTTTATGCTGGCTTTGAATTGAAAATCCATACATTTTCTGGCCATGAGTCACTTCTAAGGAAGCTTTCATTTTTAGTTTGTTTTTTGGGTGGGTTTTTTTGGGGTTTTTTTGTTTGTTTTAGGGTTTTTTCTTTTTTTTGTTGTTGTTGTTTCAGAACTATAATTTGTGGAATACTGCAAGGAGGTAAACCTAGAATTTTTATGTATAAAATATGCTGAAGGACAAATTGTACAGTATATCTACTGCAGTAGATGAATTTAAATTTGTAATGCTGTGCATTGCTGGGGAATTAGTTTTTCAAGGTTTTTATAGAAAGAAATATATCTCTTGAAAAACAAACAGCTTCTAGATATGGATATCTTAGTAGCCTTGAAATAATTTTATAAATGTATGAATTAAGAAGCTTGAAGTACATGGATTAAGTAAGCAAAGCAATATGCTGAAACAATAATATCTTTGTGTGGTGGCAGGATAACAATAGTGCAAGGAGTAACAATGCTACCTTTTTACAAGCATCCAGATCACCAACAGGAAATGTACCTGCATACAAGTGCTTGGTTGGACACACTGTTCTGTCTGCACTTTAAATAAGTGTCAATTTAGTTATGTCTCGCCTATGATTATTTCTGCATCATGCAGAAATTATATAGAGACTTTAGAAAAAATACATACACATGTTGATTTACAATTTGAATTTTCTGTGGACATGTATGTGTCCTGTCATGACATGTAGGTCCTGTCAGTTCTTTTTTTCCACTGGAAACATCCTTCAATTTTAATGGAAACAATGGCATTGTAATGGTAACATTTTTAACTGGAGTTGCCATTAATATTTTAGTGGAGTGAGAATTGTCTGTAGGCCCCATCACTGCCTTGCTTAGGAAAAAGAATGCTGTCCCCACTTCTCCCCATTCACTGCTGCTGTCGGACTGTGCGCTGGCATTTCTGCCATCTTGAGGAGAGGCTACGTGATTTGGGATACATCTTGTGTTGGTAATAAGCAAACGTAATTCAGGAAGGCAAGAGAGTAGCAGTGCAGTCCCTGCTTCCTTCAGAACTAACTTGTCTGCATTTTCCTTTAACACCAATAATCAATTGATTACTTCGTGTTTTCCACACTTTCTCCTTGAGGAAAAGGGCTAGATACTTTTTCCACAACAACACAGCCTCAAATTTTCTGTCATGTAAGTTCTATGAACACCAAAATCAAACAATATTAAGTAAAAGATGCAAGAAACGAGATAAAATTATGACCATGTGAACAGAAGCCTTAATTTTCTGAAAATAATATATATATATATATTTTCTGTTTCCCTGTCTGAAATACCAGAGACTTCGTTTTGCTGAGTTTCAAGGCTGTATGTGTTCCAAATATAATTATTGCAAACAGTTTTCTTGAGGAGGAAGAATTGTATTCTTTAATATATTAAACTTTTAAAGTTAATGTCTTTGTGCATCTCCTATTCTGTATCACTGTCTTCCTCAGACCACAAATTACATTGCTGTGCCTTTAGTTTCCTCACCAAACATTCCTAAGGCTAAAAGCAGAGAGTTGCTTTGTCCTGTATGGAGAAAAATATTTTCTTTAAGTCTATGCTGTCATTTTGTGTTTGTAAGGCTGGTTTGCTACTTTCGAATATATTCATCCAGGTTCTATCTTTGCTAACCTGTGCATGTGATACTTGTAATTGAGTGCTGTTCAGTGTTCAGGCTGGGGAAGATGCTATACCGCTGCTTTTTCTACCCTATGAGCGGTGGCATACTGTGGCTGGGGGACAGGCTGGCTCAGAAACCATCACCTGGCCCGAAGGCGGGAGTGTGCCAGGCAGCTGTTTAAGTTACTGTGGGATCAATGACTCCTGGCTCCTGATAATTTAACTTAACAAGAACCAGTGCACAGCAGGGGATAGGAGCCACTGTTTGTTGTGTTATTGATTACTTGATTAGTGTTGTCTTGTTGCTATGAAGGCAACAGCTCCTGTTTCTTGAAGGGACAGGACTTGCAACTTCATGCAGAGCCTTCTCACAGGGGCAAAGGCTGGTGTCCTGCCCTGGGCAAGCTCGCTGCTGTTGTGGAAGCCTCTGCCTGTTGTGAAGGAAGGCAGTATCAGTGGAAGAACAGAGCCATCATTTCACATGGAGGCAGGAATATAAAGATCATATGGGAGGGAATATGAGAAGCAATTGCTCCTGTACATACAGGATATAAGCAAGAAGCAGGGGCTCCTTCAGGGTAGGATTTGGATGTCTCCAGGAGCTCATAAAATATCCACTTCCATGTGAGGCAGGCATCCTAATTTTCCAGGCTTAGTGCCGCTTCCACTCCGCCTATCGCATGCCCTTCAAGCATTATGTACAAGTCTCTGTTTGACTTTTTTTTTTTTTTAAGGATCTTCAGCAGAGGTAAGGGGTGACAGCTGTTAAGCTGAAACTTTGTAGTGCCCTTGTAAGAAGATCAGTCTATGCGGAGACTATGCAAGCTCAGCGCGGTGTTTTGATTTCATTTTGACCCTGGTTTTAAATTCTTTGGAAATTATTCAGGGGAAAGAATGGATTTTGGAGATCTTACCTCTCTCTACCAGCTATTTTATACTGTCCAAGCCAGGGAAGGCTGTTGTACGTTTACCGTTACTGCAAGGGATATTTCATTTGGAAGCTAGAGGACCTTCTTTCAGGCTAAGAGATGACTGCTGAAGACAGGCCAGTGAGTCTGGGTGTTTTGAGAATACACTGCAGCAAACACAGCTGGCTTTGATTAAATATGCAAACAAGCCACTTAAATAATGAACACTGGTAAAAGTTGGAAGATCAGGAATTGCTTACATTTCTGGGGTTAAAAGACCAAATTGTGTGTATTATTTTCAGCAGTGCTAAGGGGAGCAGACAGGAGGAGGAGTCATAATAAATTGAAGCTACTTAGAAATGATAAACTGAAAACATTTAAACCTGCTTTTAAAGCAGCTTCTTAAACAAATGAAATAGCCCAGCCCCTCTAAAAACATGTCATTATCACTGTGGAAAGGGGGATTAATTTATAAAAATAACTAAATAAACAAACTGCTGCACAGATTGGCATTACCCTTCAGGAGGACAGAGCAAACATTATCAGTTCAGCGCTTCAAATCAAATATGGGATTTGAAAAAGGTACACTGAGGAAGAGATCATGGAAGCTTTCATCACAGTGTTTTGCCCAGAATGAGTCTTGGGAGTAACTTGGAAGAGAAAACTGAACTCCATCTGGCAAAACTGGTGCATATCTTGAGGTCTCATTTGCATCTTTTTCCTGATAATAAGCTTTACAGGCAGCTACCAAAACAGGACAAGAGCCCAAAGAACCACCTCAGGATTTATTAGATAAAAGTCCTGAATGGGAACAGTAAGTGCAATTTGTTTCAGAATTATATTCTCACCTCCTGTGTGTTCCTCTATTTCTATCAACTACATTTGTTTGGTTCTGTTGGGATTACAAAAATATAGTATTAATTCATAGATGAAAAATAATTTTAGCTAATTGATGTTAACACATTTGAAAGATACAAAGCAGAATAATAACAGACGTTGGAGTACAAAGTGGAGGCAGGAAAGTGGTGTCCCTTGAAACCACTGTGTGCTGAAATTGTATCAGTAACTGAAGCAGCAGGATTTTTTGAAAGGGGAAAGCTGTCTTAAAATGTAATTTATTTTATAAATGGGATAAATTAATTAAGGGCCACAGCTGATGAAATTAGTCCATAAATGGGGAAATTAACGTGTTAAAGTTCGTTGTCCAAACACATAAGAGTAGCACATCTGGGAAGAAGGTGAATACCAAGAAGAATAATGATATGCACCTTTTATGGAGATAGAATCAGAATTGTTTAGTTTGGAAGGGAGTTTAAAGATCATCTAGGTCCAATACCCCTACCATGGACAGGGACACCTCATTAGACCAGGTTGCTCAAAGCCTCATCCAACCTGGCCTTGAATACCTCCAGGGATGGGGCATCCACAACTTCCCTGGGCAACCTGTTCCAGTGCCTCACCACCTGCGTACAAAAAAAAAATTCTTCACAATCTAAATCTACTCTCTTTCAGCTTAAAACCATTACCCTTCATCCTATCACTACACTCTCTGATACAGAGTGCCCTACCCCATCTCTCCCGTAGGTCCCCTTTAAGTACTGGAAGGCTGTTACAAGGTCTGTCTGGAGCCTTCTCTTCTCCAGGCTGAACAACCCCATCTCTCTCAGCCTGTCCTCATACGGGAGGTGCTCCAGCCCTCTGACCATCTTTGTGTCCCTCCTCTGAACTTACTCCAACAGGTTGATGTCTTTTTTATGTTTGGGGCCCCAGAGCTGGATGCAGTACAGCAGAGAGCGGAGTAGAGGGGGAGAATCACCTCCCTTGACCTGCTGGTCATGCTTCTTTTGATGCAGCCCGGGATCCAGCCCCTGAGGAACACCACTCATCATTGGTCTCCACTTGGAAATTGAGCCATTGAGCACAATTCTTTGAGTGCGACCATCCAGACAATTTCTTATCCACCAAGTGGTCCTTCTGTCAAATCCATGTCTCTCCAATTTAGAGACAAGGATGTTGTGCAGGACAGTGTCAAAGGCTTTCACGAGTCCAGGTAGGTGATGTCAGTTGCCTATTCCCTTATCCACCAGTGCTGTAACCACATTGTAGAAGGCCACCAAATCTGTCTGGCACGATTTGCCCTTAGTGAAGCCATGCTGGCTGTCACCAGTCACCTCCTTATTTTCTGTGTGCCTTAGCATCATTTACAGGAGGATCTGTTCCATGATCTTGGCAGGGATAGAGGTGAGGCTGACTGGTCTGTAGTTCCCTGGGTCTTTTTTCTTTTTTTTAAAAAATGGGGGTTATATTTCCCTTTTTCTAGTCAGTGGGAACTTCCTCAGACTGCCATGACTTCTCAAATATGATGGATAGTAGCTTAGCAACTTGATCTGCCAATTCTCTGAGGACCCGCAGATGCATCTTATTGGGTCCCATGGACTTGTGCACCTTCAGGTTCCTTAGATAGTCTCGAACCTGATCTTCTGCAGTGGGTGGTTCTTCATTCTCCCAATCCCTGTCTTTGCCTTCTGTGACTTAGGTGGTGTGGCTTGGGTACTAGCCAGTGAGGACTAAGGCAAAAAATTCATTGAGTACCTCAGCCTTCTCCATATCCTGGGTAACCAGGAGATGCTCATGAAACCTTTTCAGAGTGAGGAAACATGACATGGCCATCAGGTGCTGTAGAACAAGGACCTCCAAAGAACTGCACTTGAAGGGGAATGCCAGTGCCTCCGGATCTCAGGGTCAGGTTCGGTGACTTGCAAAGAAAATTGCTGGGTAGAGGAACAAAACTGAGAATGCATTTAACTTAAAAGAAGTAGTGTGTACTTGGCTGTTGAATAAGAAGTAAATTATAGATAGGCAAGGTCTCAAATGATTGATAAAAGGGTAATTTTCTGAGGACTTTTTGAGAATTCTTATTAGAGCACGTATGCTTCATAAAGGATGGATTGAAGTTCCTTTTCATTTAAAACAATGACAGCATGACTACTTCCGTGGTACATGGTACCTGTGAAATGGAGGGAGATGGTCAGATATTCAAAGCTGCCTTAAGGAATAGGAAAGTTAGAAGTGGCCCTATGGGAAGACTGTTCCTAATCTGCTTTGTGTTCCCCAAATTCATATCTCTGTTGCATTGTTGTATATACCGTCTGCAGAGCCTGCTGTAGTCTGAAGAGCAAAACCAAGTTCTCACTTGGTATGACTGATACAGTCATCCCCTATTGCGTTTTATCTTCTGTGCCTCCCCCAATAAGAAGATAATGTACTTAGTCAGGTATTCTTAGTTTACCTTCCTGTGTGTCGGAACACTAACTGTAGCTAAAAAGTGTTAATTTAAGAAGGCTGAAGTTTCTTCCTTTAAGCTTGTCTGTAACTGACAAATGTCACCTCTGCCTCCACAATTCTTCATGCTTTGTAGTCTTAACAACTGCTAACCTATGTTTTCATTTCTGCAAGACTGAATGTTACAGCACACTGGTGGGTAGAAGAATTACCTGACTGCAACTTTGAGACAAAGGGAGATCTAATACTGCACTTTATTCGTTACTCTTCTCTTGACATTAGGGAAATTACCATATGACAGAGAAATGAATAACGGATCTTTTAATGTTGCGTAGCATCCTTGGGTATACCATAAAGTGCCAAGGTATCTTGCCTAATAGCTATTGCTAGCAGCTATCAGCGGTAGAAAGCTTCTCCATGGGCATTGAAGCTGCCATCAAGCCTATTGTGCAAGAAGGTATCTGAATAATACCAAAAAGAAAATCAATCTGTTGTAAAAATGTTTCACCATAAATCACATATCACAACAGATAATTGTAGGTACTTCTTTAGATAATCAAGAGAACACATGAGACTGGTGAAAACTCCTCATGACCCAGGATTGGGAAGGACTGTGTTTGGGAAAAGATGATCTGTTTTTCTGTGATGTCAAGTAATGACATCAGCTGTTACTAACTAAAAGGTATAAATGGAGTCAAGTCCTTAAAAATAAGTTAAATGTCTAATTAAAGAGGAGTAATCAAACTGGAGCTGGTTGTGACGTATCAGCCACAAATAGGCCAGAGGTTTGTAGACAGAAAGTGAAACGGTCAGCTTTACACTGCAACCAGAAGTGGTATGTTTGCAATGCATTCACTAGACACCTGTTTCTGTCTTACCCTTTCATTCAGAACTCTTAAGAAGCTGGACAAATGAACAAATTAATATACTTTCTAGATAAAAGTAACTCATAAAGTATTGAAGTGATAAAAAAAGTTTTTCTCATTTCAGAAAAGTGGGTTACTGAAATTGAAGTATTGAGCGTACTTTGCTTCAGTCTTTTCCCCCTTGAGATAGAACCATAGACAAAGATAAAAAAGGAATTAAAAGAAATAGAAAAAATAGAAAAATAACCCCACAAACACAGGGTAAATTTGTAAAGAGTAATCCAAAACAGAATGGGCGGAATTTAGCAGTAGTGATTCTGAAAACTAAGATATGTGGTAATATGAAAACCTCACATAGCACAGGAACTTTGAATTGAGAGACAAAAGTATTTCATCTGCTTCGGGGAAATGAAGCTGCAACAAGTAGCTCACAGGAGAAGTTCGCAAAACAAGGAGTATGGCAGGGCAAGTGGAGGTCTCCTGACCACTGAAAAAAGAATAACCAGTCTTCTGATGTTTGAATATTGGGACATCTAGCTATCAGCATGTTAGTGCTTTTGAGGACAAGAGATCATGGAACTGTATTTATGTTTTGCCACGTTTGATATTTTGTAGTACTTCCTTTGTATCACCATGCATCTTATTCAAGACTGATTTGGTACTGATAAAGGACATGACAGTGATTTGTTATAAATGTTTTTCTAAATCAAAGGCCTGATAATTCTGAGTAATTTATCAGTATTATTTGGTCTTTAAAAAAAAAAAAGTAATTTCCTCTATATCCATCAACTTTTAGATTTTAGATTCCTGAAATGTAGTATGATTGTATTGTTAATATATGCAGAGATTAGACTGTTCAGGACAGATTATCCTATGTAACAGGTGGTAGCTGCCATTGTTCTTAATATGGACTAAAATGAAGGAAGATGCACGCACATTCATATTGTCATCAGCAGAATTTATACGGGCGAAAAGAGAAGGATGCACATCTGAACTGTCATCTCTTAAAGGATTGTGGAACTTGTGGAAATCTCCTGATGACTGTTAATGCAAGTAGTAATGCTAGAATGATATTGCACCATACGTGAGGGGGAGGCAGTGGCAGAGCAGAATGCTGGTACTGTATTTAGCCTTTAGACATTAGGTGCACCTGTGTCTGCTGAGGATGTGGAAGGAGGCTCAAGGTGTGCTCCCAGAAAATGAGGAATTTTTTAGGAAACAGTGAAGCTCCCTTGGATTCTTGTGTTTAGAGATTAAAATAATGAAAACTCAGTAGTAACCACTCCTTTGCTGAAAAAAATGCATTTGCTAGATTTTTATAATGAAATATCTGTAAAAATTGAAAGACACACTAATATGACCATAAACAAGGGCTCATGAAAGGGATATAGCTTCAGAAATTTTAGGAATTAGGATTGTTAAGAATTAATGATGACTGAGACAATCTTTGATGCAGTACTGGTTTCCTCATGGTCCCCAGGGTAAAAGTTCCCAGTAAAAATAAAATAATGAACATTTTCCTTGTGTAGGAAATCCAATATAATCACTCTGTCATATTAGAAAATAAATTATTCCTGAAATTGTATTGGGTTTGAATTGTTTTTGTTTGTTTGTTTGTTTGTAAGTATCAAAAGCTCTTCACAACTTCAAAAGTTTTAGGGCTTAATTTTTATTATTATAAGGATTACTGGTTTTTAATCCATTTTGAACAGTGTTTTGTATCTTAATGACTCAAAAAACATGCGCCTTAGTTGTTCATGATCTGAGCAGTATCAAACATGAAAAAATATATATCACTCTCCAATATTTAGTCAGATTATGCACTGTGTAACAGAGAAAAAAAGTTACTTTCTAGTCTGGAAACTAGACTAGAACTAGACTTGTGGTTCTACAGAGCTAAAAAAAATATTTCCTATCTTGATTACAAACTAGGAAATTCTAGCAGTA
>WKFP01015039.1:674422-687486 GCA_011057875.1 Pterocles orientalis
TTTTTTTTTTTTTTTTTTTTGGGGGGGGGGTAAGGGGGACAGCTTTTTTTTTTTGCTTTCTTTCATGTCTACTATATCTTGTGAATGAGATGAGCACCAGGGATGCTTGTGGCTCACCCTCCAGAAAGGTTTACTGAGGAGGAGCAACTTTATTGTTATTTGTATTGAGTTTGTACTGTAATACACCTTAGCAATTCATTTCACCTTTCTGCTGAAGGTACTACCAACTGCAAAAAGGGAATTAGAGAGGCTGGGGGCACGTACCCACCAAACAGCCACTTGGCAGCTCCTGGCTTTGGTGTTCTCAGGGAAGTCCTGGCGGTGGGGCAATCCCAGAGGTGCCCACTGCACCCTTCCAATATCCTTTATACTCTGGAAAGCAAAGTGCTCCCTTCTTGACTTGGGAAGTTAGGGTGCTTGTAGGACATTTGGCTAGGATCCCATCTCTGTCTCATTTGACTTAGCGCTCTGTAAGGATCAAGCAGACAGAATTTCTGGGGTGGTCTCTAGCATCCCTGGTGCAGGTTATAACTTTAAAGGCACAATCCAGCCTATTCGTCACGTGTGCTAACAGCTGGATTGCTCCAGAGCACAGGCATTGCAAATGAAACACTGCAGTTTAAACGTGCCCAAGTTATGCTATGGGTTAGAGTGCATATCATATAGATGAATAGGACACACCAGGGACAGTGCAGCAAGACTCAGCATGGACTACTCATAATTAGGATGGGGAGAATAAGTGAACGGCATACTAATTACAGGAGCCTGAAATAACAACCTTAGTATCCCTTTGCAGTGATTAGTAACTACCAGTTCAGAGAGCTCAGCGGATAGCCTGAGCAAAAGCCATGGATACCTACAAAAATAAATTTGATGAGTTAGTTTTTGGAAAATCCTTACTACTGCTAGCCAGATCTGTCCAAAATGTGCAATAGCCTAGTATGAAGTTTCCTTGAATCTTCTTTACTGTTAGCTTAAGGGAATTTACCTAGTGTCAACTTAAAACACTTTTGCCAAATGTAATAATCACAAAATGAAGAACTAGTACAGTGGGAACCTATTTTTAAAAGGCAATAATTTCTTCCTTCTCAAAATAACAAAAGGACTTGTTTGTTAAGACGGGAGAGAAATTACCTTTGAGAGAATAATTTTACATAGAAGTTTCAGAGAGGATTTCTGAGAGTATTATGCAACAGAATAAGTGATCACTGAACCTCTGATGCCAATAAAAAGATCAGTTTCTTAGTTCATGTCTTCTGCCACATTGCTGCTCTCTGGATCATATCAACTTCTTTTGTCTCTTCTCCTTTTGCTCTGGGATTGTGGTAGTTTGCAATGCCTTTTACAGATTATCCCTTCCCTATTGTCTCATTTGATACTAAAATGTCAACTGACTCATCTGATCAGCCCTATTTCCAGCGTCCACTCTTTTCTACATGATCGTCAAAGAAGTACTTCCTTTTTTTTTCATGCAGACCTGCATATCTGTGCAAAATTTTTGTATTTTAGTGAAGTTTACCTTAGTTTTGTGAGGAGGGGAAGACAGTACAAAATTTGAAACTAATATGAAAATTAGTGCTTTTTAGCTTTTATATGTGGTTTTGTTAATGTTTGAGACTTGCAGCTTGGTTCTTTCAAAGTGATTCAACAAATGGGCTTATGTTGAACCACACTCACTGCCTTGGGTCTTGCCTGAGAACCTTACAGACAGGATTCATTCGTCTGACTTTTACCAAGTACTCCAAACAAGTTCTCTGAGCAGCAACTCATTGTCAAGAAGAATAGAGCTTCTAGAAGGCAATTCAATTCACACATTTTAGATGTCAGGTTTTTTAATTGAATTTATGCCCCTGTCGAAGTCCCTGTTGCTTTCTCTTGGCTATAGAGGGAACCCAGAGGTGTAGTAAGAGCAGATGCTTCTCTAGGAGAGGTGAATTTAAGATCAACATGCTATTTTTCTGTAGTCTTCTCTCTTTCCTGTTGAATCTGATTTCTGGCTTAAAACACTGACATGGGGGTAAGGGCAGTTTATTTTTCTTAATGGAGATGTTTTTAGGAGATGTTTTCTCTTCTACATTTGATCTCTCTTAATAAGGCAATTACTTGACAAAGGTAGAAAAGTTGCGTAGGATGGCAGGGACTGGTGTCAGTGCTGTCTGAGTGACCACTGGAACTTCAGGGAGAGACATCCAGCACCCCATCCTTCCCCGTAGACTGTGTCTTTCAGAGTTACCTGTATTTTTATTGTTAACAGTAGACATCTAATTTTTCTTTTAACCACAGGCCCTTGGTATCACTACTACTGTCACATCACTCCAGTTCTTTTTTAACATTTAGCTGTTAATGACTCATCTCTCTTATTTGTGAAAAGAGGCTCTCTTTTCTCATCACAACTTGTCTTTTCCATTTCCTGTTTGCTTCTGTCTCTTAAAACATGTTCATAGTGTTTCTACATTACTTTGCTGGGTTTTTTTAATGCTTTTGCATATAATTCCCAGTAATATCAAAGGGTCTTAAACAGGATGCTTTAAAAGAAAAAGTTGGAATATCTTCCTTCTCTTGCTTAAGCTTCCCCCCCCTCCTTGATTCTGTGGTTCTTTTAAGCTATTATTTTCTTGCTTCTGAAAGCTAAATGCAGCTCTCTGGTAGACTCTGTTGTCTTCTCTTAGTACTTTAATTGGTATTACAGCTCCTTGACCTAGAACAAGGGCACTTTTTCTAAAGCAAGCAAATTATATACTTCAGGTTGTGTAGCAACATGGTGCTGATGAGCAACTCCTTTAAAGGAGTTCTGTAGAAAGCACTTTCAAATTACAATATAGTGAACTAATAACATCTACATTTTTTAGTATGGTATTTTTATGCTGCTGTTAACAATGCAAATCTAATCCCATCATTAAAGTCAATATAGTACAATTTTCTATACCTAAACATTTCAAATAATTTCCAAAATATTGTAATAAGAGTAATTATTATTAATTATTATTTTCATTAGTTAAAATCCAACTTTGGGTATATTAAGAATGTGAGAGATAAAACAAAATAACAAATAGACTTAATTAAAAATAGGGACAAAGACAAGTCAAGCTACAGAGTACAGTTTCTAGAAATTATCAAGGAAAAGCTATCGTCTTGTACAACTGGGAGTGGAAGTGCATATAAACCTATGCTTCTTATTTAATATCTTCAGCTATATGTATGGAACAAAAGCAATGTTGGTTAATCTCAAAACTTTGATGTGGCTGAATGTCAGAATTATGCAGCACTGTTAGAGTTCAAACCACCTCTTAAACTCCGTGGGGATTGGGGTGGTAATTAAAGTCCCCTTCCATCCCCCCCGAGGTCTAACCATTAATTCCTCTTTCTTTCCAGAGAGAGCTAAGATTCTCCTTCATGCTGCTCATTGCGGCAGATCAGTAGAGCTTATGGTTTCTGTAACCAGGGACTGGATGTAGGAAAACAAGGGCTTTGGCGATTGGAATAAATTGGCTGCCAGCATGGGACTGTAATTGAAGTGCAAAGCCAGACAAAGCTCACCTTCCCTCTGCCCAGCAGAGAGTCATTTGCAATGCTCTGTGTCACTACCACAGGCATGGACGAAGATGTCAGCCTCACCTTTTTAATTAGGTGTTGAAGGCTAAAAATATTCTCCTTGTATGTGATAGAAAGAAAAGATAAGGTACACATGCTGACTCCCACATGCTGCAAAACTAGTAAGGCTGCATTTGCTGAATGGCAATTGAGTTAAAACTGGGAAAATGTAGCTTCAATGCAAGCTTCAGAAGGGAAAGCCGCAAAGAATTGTGCATTTTATGTGCGTACAGAAAACTTCACCTCCCACGCACTGAGCTCTAATAGCAGCAGCTTGTCCTGGTCCAAACCTGCAGCCATGCACGGGGTCAGAGAGTTCTCTTGAACTCTCTCTAACTGCAAACCATTGAGTGAGATGAATAATGCTATAAAGGAAAGAGAGCTGCAGTTCTGTGAGCCAAGACATTCTGTCACCTTTTGAAACTGTATCTTCCTGTAGCAATTCAGACGCACTTTAAGCTGGGAAATGGTATATGTATTTTGGTAGGAATTAAACTCTCTAAAGAAGATGTAGGGCATTAGGCAGCTAGCAGGAAAAAAAAAAGATATTTCAGACTTAAATAAAAAGACCAAAATAGTTGTGCCATAAAAAGTCCCTTGGCAAAAAGCTGCTAGCACTTTCTATTCTTGATGATTTTTGTCTAGTCTAAAACCATCTCAACTATACTTTATTGAAGAGCGCTACCATGCTTAAACTTGAATGTTGCGTTTTTGCATTCTACTCGGAGAGGACCCAAAACAAAAGCAGTGGTCAAAATACTGGACAGAACAAAACATTTAAAAAACAAGTCCCCTTCTCCTCAGATATATTGATTCCTGTGGGAAACATAAGTAGACTTATGAAAAATTAAATGTGTTCATGGTGATCTTTTCCCTTTCCTGACACCAGCTGTCTAGTTCCATCAGCATAGCTAAACTGTGAAAAGGTTGCTGAAGTATGTGATCTTTCAGGTCAGCTTTCCAGTAGAGAAGTGATGACATTAGCTTCACAGGGTTCTTATCTTTAATATAACTTATTTACACACAAACATCAGTCTTTGAACAGAGGTGGCCCGTTAGGATGCAAGGCAATAGTTTCTTCTGGTTGTCTCAGGCCGACATTATGTTCCATAGTAACGGAGACTAAAGGTAGAATAAATTCTGGTTTTGGTAGATCTTTCCCATGCAGGACAGTGTATAACCCATCCAAAAACCACCACATGCTTTCCCTCCAGGGATGAAATCACTAAACAATCAAGCAAATCAGACTGTAGTTATCTTCATCGGTTGTCAATTCCCAGATCAAATGTTACAGTCCAGTGTCTACAGGTTGCGTTTTTTCATGGGATCGGCTGGTATCTTCAATCCCTGATATATTTTCTACCTTTAGTACTGGGAAAATACTGGAAAAATTCTTCCTGAGAAGAATATGCTGTTCAACTATAAGAGGTAAAGAACTGTATTAAACTGGATTTATGGTGATGCCCGTCCTGTTTTTCTTGGTTTTAGTTTCAAAGGAGGTTTTTAGGAAGAGGTGATAGTGTCCAGAGCTGGGTGGATTGGCACAGGAAGGCCCAGTTAAAGTTTACAGCTGAGTAGGAAATGAAAAGTAAATGTAATCAGATTCCAAAGTTTCTGAGTAGAGGAAAACTCCTCTCCAAGGGTTCAGTGTTTATTTATGCAAATTGATGTTTTCCTGAACATCTTTAGTAACCCCAAAAGAATCTGTCTTGTCCATGTACTTCGCTAAATATCTTGGATTTTTTCCTACATCATTGCAAGCACAATCTGAATCTACCTATGTTGACAAGTTTTGAAGATGTTTTTAAACCTTCTTTTCCAGTATTGATAGTTCCACCTGCTCCAGAAAGAGCGCATTGTCTTTTTCTTTATTTTTCTTTCTTTATTTATATTTTACAAAGCTGAATGAATTTAATATCATCCAAAGATATTCAATCTGTAGGGTAGGAGATCTCCAGAATAAAAGATGGCATTTCAATGCTTTAGTTGATTTTGTAAAGTCAGTGATGGTTACCCATATATATATAATGGTAGGATCAAGTCCTTCAAGGTGCCTATACAAGGTTTTCTGATTGTGCATAACTGTCAGCATCCTTTAGTTATAACCAGTTGCACAGTCAACATTTTTTGCTGCATTGCTTATATTTCTTTGTGCTGTGGAGTCCCTCAAAATCGTTTTCTTGCTGGTAATCTAAATACTTGTTCTCCTTCCACTCAGCCCTTCTTTGACTAAGTGATTTTTTTTTTTTTACAACAGAAGTAACAATGCGTTTAACATTTTAAGACACGTCCATACTTATGAGGAAAAAATAGCATTTTTCTCAAAAAAATACCATGTTTTATTCAGGAGATTTCTTTCTATACAGATTAATAAAAGTACTTAGGGCTTAAAATTAGTCATTCAAGAATCAGCTAAACCTTACTTTAGGTCGTCTAAAAAATGTAAGCAATGTTGTGCAAGGGATTGTAGTCAGCAAAAGGGTAAAATGAGGATGCACAATACCACCTCATTTATTCAACAGAGAAATAGCAGTGAGAAAGGTGATAGAAGGATTTAGAGAAGCTTTCAAGATGAACGGTAGATTTTTCAGTAATTTGAGGTACATGGCTGCTAAAAAATTTATTACTTCGTAAGATGATGAAAGATTGTAGTTAATGAAAGGGATGGATATCACAGGAAAAATAGTATAGATTTGCAGTTAATATCCAAGACAAAGAAGGTAAAACAAAAAGGAACAAGAATTTTCTGATGGAGAGGGAGAGTGTTTTATTTAGGCTGAAAGTTTAGTAGATAGGCTAGGTTATTACCCAAGACAGACAGTCCAGCTTTAGTCAGGCAGACTGCAACACCACTAGATTTTTTAAAATTTTCTTTCATTTTTTTAAAAGGCAGTTGAACCTACGTCTTACAGAGAATTGTTTAGATTTTTATGACCAGTGAAGAAGCCTAATAGCTGCATTGGTTTCATAAGGAGAACTGTGTGACAGAAAACATTATCAACTAGAAATCGAGTCAGCAAATTTGGATTTATAATGAGATGAGAGAGACAATTACTCAAGGATGCCTGGATGAAGAAGAGTACAAGTGCAAATGAAGAGGAGTGAATGAAATTGGTCACCAATCACTCAGAAAGATTAGTGATAATTAAACCAGTGTGGTGATATTTGATTTATCACAAGACTAAATCTCAGACCAGTTATGTTTAGCAATGAAAATAATTGTTAACAAAAGTAATGGTTACCTTTAGAAAATTATGTCATGTCTCTTTTGCTATTTTTTTTTCTCTTTTGCCCTGTATCCCATCATGCCAATGTCTTGTGACTACAGTAGTGACTGGTGCAGCATGAAAAAATAAAGACAACATTTTTATTTTTATTCTTATTTATGCTCTGTTACTCTTCTAGGAGTATATATCTGTATTTTGTGTTTTCTGGCAATGAACTGGATGCTAGCTGCTAGCCTTGGGTACATGAGACAAATCTTTATCCAACAGACGACACAAAGTGGTTTTCTGTTCTGCCGTCCCAGATGACCATCCCCATAGCAGATGCTGTTACTAATAAAAATTCATGAATATGTAGTGTGTACACTGCTGGAGGACCTCCGAGAGGATGTGTTTTCCTCCTGAGGAAGGCACCCTGTGTCCACTTAGCATGTGGGGAACACTACCCTGGCATATTATTTCAGCCTTGGTTCCAACTGAGAAAGCATTTCAAGTGCATTTCAAGGTGCAGTTGAGTTCGTACCACGTAACTCAAATACAGATGCAATGCAACGTGTCTCACTTTGCAAGTGAACAGGATGGTTCCAGTGCACTAAGTGGGTTATGCAGATGCACCCTGTGTAGCACACATCCCTCCTGCACTATCCCTTTTCTTTGTCTATTTCTCAGTTGTGCCAGATAGATAATTAGGAACCCCTCTGGTTAATTTCTGGCCTTGGAAAATATCATGATTGCATTCAGAATGGGAGTTTTCTTCTTCTGGCAGGGTAATTTCCAGTTTTATATGGTTTATCTATAATGTGCTGCATTCCAGTTTTTCTACATTTTACCATAAAAGTATATTCAGTGAAGTGTCAACACAAGATGAGGGACAGATTTATTCTCGGTACGCTAAACCAGATTGTGTTTAGAGAGCTACATGGATAAGGGATTGGTTCTCTTTGGCATATACAATATTCAGATCGGTATAACTATGAATGGCAACTTGAGCATACAAGCATCTAATCTGTGATCAATTCTGTCTATGGCATGACATAGTTTTCAGAAAAAGCACTACAATATTACCAAAGATCTAAGTATGTAACTGTCCTTGTTCATTTTGTGGATGAAGTCTTGTGAAGTATGTGTGTTTATGGTGTTTGTTCCACGTAAACCTTTTCCAGGGTATAATTCACATTTTGAAAGTAGCATTGGGCAGAGGGAGAATCTCATAGACATATATATATTTAATCTGGGGAGCAAATTCATTTGTATCAGATTTATTTTTCCCCAAGGTGTCTATCCTCCATCAGTGATTTGTTTAATGAATGCATTTTAGCTATTGCTTCAAATCTCACAGGACTAGAGTTCTTAAATATTTAAACGTCATTATCTACCACAAGAAATTTCAGTGTAATTCTGAATAATATAGTTGTACCAAGGTGTGTTCAGTGTCCTTTTTGTCATGTATATTTTTTCTTGAACAGTACAACATAACACTGCCCATGGTATTTCCTGCTGCTCTTTCCTATGTTTGGCAGCCTGCAGCATCACAAGATAACTCATTTCATTAAAGGATTCCAGTCAGTCGCTGATGATGCCTGTGAAGGCAGTGTCTTTGAGGAGTCACAGTTAAGTAGTATCCATACCAAGGAGATATCTCTGACAGGAATTGGTACTTACACTGGCATTTTTGCAGGTTGATATTGTTGACTGTCTTCCCAGAGTTATCATCTTCAAATTCTACTAGTCTTGAAGATGTTAATGGTCTTTCTTCAAATAAGTAGAATAAGAGGTTGAAAACAGTTGTAGTTAGAAGAAGCAGGAATAATGTTTTTGTTCATAAATCTTTAACCACAGGAATAACATTCTTTATCTTTACTTGAGAGGCTGTACCTGTTCAGGGGATGATTGTGTGAGTTTCACAGACACCCCGAAGACAATCATTGGGTTTTCTGTCCTTTCTTTTTAATTGATTCAGCAAATAATTTGTGGAGAATGTGGGTTTCTTGCCTTGACATCTAAATACCAGAGAAGTTGATCTGTCAAGCTGTGTTCCTTTGACTCAAGACACTAGATATCCTAGTGCAAGTGTTCTTAATGTTCTTCTCTTTATCATAGTGTGAGTCCTTTAGAACTGTAAAGATTAGAAGTCCCTCTTCTAACTTAAAGCAAATATTTAAGTTGGGGGAGGCATATTTACTATTCTGAGCTAGCACTGGAAAATGTTCATCTACATGTATGCAGGTGGATGCTTCCTTGTCCACCTGATTCTACCTGTGACAAAACACTTGAACTGTATCTGAGTGCTGGGTAATTCAGGAAGCTTTTCTTATGCTTCTGCATAGCTGTGACTTGGATGTGCCTAATTAGTCTTGTATGTGTACTCAACAATTCTGTTGTATATCTTCATGTTCTGTCTACAAATTTCCTTTAGAACAAGTTTTCTTGATAGGGCAGTCTCTTTTTTCTTGCTATAGAGGATCATGCGGCTCCTGAAAATATAGAAAACCGTGAGGGGCTGAGGCAATTCATGGGAGGAAGTAGAATGGGGAGAAAAAAAATGCCCCAAAATGTTAGCTTCATACAAGTCTTTCAAAAGCATTGGAAGGATGCCTGTCAGCATAGTACTTCACCATGTTATTCTATTTTTATTTAAATATGCATCGATCTAACTCCATTTATTACATATATAACAAAAGTAGGAGTCGCGTTTTATTTTGAGCTTTGTGGACATGATTGACTAGAGCTATATGCAATACTCAAGGCTGAGTTCTGTCAGTGCCATGTACACCATCTTCAGTACTTGTTTTACCAGAACTAGAGCAGGGGTTAATTTCCTTTTTTTTTTTTGTGCCCACATTACACTGATTGCTTATACTTTGCTAGTCCATTTACTTTTTATCATCTTCTTTTCTTAAATTTTGAATTTGTGGCAGAGATTCTATTAGTCATAAATTCCATTACTTCTGCTTTTGTGATAAAATAATTTTTCTGCTGTGATACTCCAGTTCTCCTCTGAATATTATTCTACTTGAGTAGAAGATACTGCCTGTTGTAACTTTTACCAAAACTGAGGCTCTGGGAGAAGGAGGGAAAAAATAAGAAAGTAAGTGACTCCAGATATTGAGTCCTTTATTTTCCAAGTTGATGTCTATATTTTAGTGAAAAGAGAGTGTTAGAGAAGGTAAATAACCTTCTGCCATCCAGGGAGATCTTCTGATGGTGCATAATCTGATATGGGGTATTTTCTTAAAGTAATAAATATATTTATTGCCATAAGGCGAAAGCGAGTGCAGAGAAAATTCTGCGTTTAGTTTTGTGGATTCTAATTTTCAGTCCTTAGTTGCAAACTGATATTTGAAACTGATCATGTTGTTGATGATGAAAATCATTGGCAAAGTCAATCCACTTTTATGCACTTAATGTTTCATTTATGGATTCATTTGTTTTATTTAATTAGCTGGGCTCTTGTACTCATTTCCCTGAAACACTGCAATGTAATGTTTATGGAAATGAATGTGACCTTGGAGATATACTTCTAGCCATTCTCTTGTCTTCTGAGAGTACAAAATCCATATGGTGCTCTCCAAAACCAAAAGTGTTTGTGCTGCCTTGATACCAGATTAGTTTTTGTTATATTTGAATAAAAGGTGAACAGTTTGAGGCAAAATCTAATTATCATATATTACTACTTATATTCTTTGTGCAAATTGAACATTCACTTTTTTAATAAGAATGAAGAGGATCAAAGTACATCTTTGTCAGTTTTGCTTATTACCATCTATGCTGGTGTCATAAACTGGTACTGACAGACTGACTGACAATAGCTATAGAGCTAATTACTTGAAATAGCTTTCATGAAAGCTATTAATAAAATGCTGTTACAATTATAATACGTAAAAACATTGAACAGAGTGCTGTATTGAAGCACTTTGTTTCTGTTGAAAACTTTGTTCCTGCTGAAGAATGAACACAACTTGACTGAAACTATTTACAAACTTGTAATGAAATTTTCGTTCCAAATAATTTATTAAGAAAGTGGATCGCTTACATTTAATGAAGGAAAATCTTCATCTTTTCAGCTAAAAACATCTCATTTCAAAATGCACTTGAAAAAATTATCAACATTATTCACAAAAATCTACACTAAATAAAGTGTTTGATTTCTAAGTAAGTAGTCAAGTTTGATATTAACTGGTTGCTTGAACAAATACATCTGTTTCAAACTGATCTTAAAAAAAATACTTCTCTTTTTAAGCCTACTAATCAAACCAATATCACTAGAATAGAATAGTATTTCAAAGGCCAAGGATATTCTTGGAAGAAATGTTGATGTATAAGAATACATTTGATCCATAGTAATAAAATTAATATAAAAATTGGTAGGAACAGAAGGTGGTAGGAGACCATTATGTAGGTCTTTAAGTTGTACATTGACCAGATAACTGCAAGAGCTGAAATCGTGTACCCTTGATTTTTTATATATAGTTGATTGCAAGTCTCTGGAGTGTGTGATGTGACTAGCCAATCACGCAGTCTATGGATCGAAAGAAAAAGTTCCCAGATCGTGAGAATCCTCCCTGGTGATGCTGGTACTCTTAAATGTTTGGGAAAAGCAAAAGGACACAGTGAAGTTCAATACGTTTTCAAATTCAAACAAATATTTGTGGAAATATTTTCTGTTCTAGACTCAGCTCTGGCCAAAAGAAAAATATTTTCATTGGCATTAGAAAATATGTATTCAAAACAGTTTCGGGCCAGATTTCTCAGTATGCATTTGTGAGTCACAGAGCTTGAAAAAGGTAAACTCCTATTTTCACTTTATCAAAAGCATTTCCCATAGTGACACTGATGACCAAATTTTTCAGAGGTCGGCATCTGACATGCTAATTTTCCCTTGAAAATCCTCTCTTGACTGTGGGGGCTGGAGAATGCAGGCAGTGGTGCACTCCACACAGGACACACCTGCTGAAGCTTCCAAGTAGAATTCAGTTTGAGGGATTTTTACTTGTATAGCTTTTTAATTAGGCTGTGTTGAAAGATTTCTAGAGTGTGTTGTGTTCACAGATGGTTTAATCAACGGCTACTTTAGTGATGAGTAGACGTGATATCCTGTTTGGGTGTGCTTTCGCATTTGGACAACATATTTCTTGAGAGGAGTACGGCTGGACCTCTCTGTTCTCAAGTAGCTAAGAGAATTTTCAAGCTGAACATATTTTATGTGAATGTCAAATAGTCAGCTGCCAGGTAATAACACTTCTGAAATTCCTCAAGCTTGTAACACATAAAAAAGGTTGCACATAAAAACATAATTTTCTTGGTAATATTAGATAAATACTATCTTGCTTGAGATCCTGAAAGCCACAGTAATATCTTTTACATGTAAAATATATGATTGGATTAATTCTTAACATCTCAAATACAACCTTCTAATTTAAATGAATGTTTTAATGTGTATTAATTTTAATGAATGACTGGGAGGTTTATTGGAGGGAGGTAAAGTAGTGTCTCTGAAGACTCACTGGCTAATCAATTTGCTATAAATAACCTTTGATAGTCTAAGCCCCTACCCCTAGATGATTTCTGTTATCGTTATTCAAGATGTTAACAAACTGCCACCTGCAGAGGTTTGCTTTCATCTGTTGGGAATGGTCCTGAACATAAATCCTCTCTCTATGATTAATACATTTCAGTAGACCTTGTAAGTAGTGTGTAGTATGCCAAATTTTGCTCTGTGTACATTTGGTAATGAAAACTCACCTTATTTAAAGAGGTGTAGACTGGCATTCGTGCTCACGCTTAGGTAGTGATCAAGCAAGGAAGACTGAGGGAAAAAAGGGTGGGTGGGCTCTTGCTCAGAGACCTGATTTGTTCATGCTCCACACAGTCCATACAGCAACTTTCATACAACTCTCACAGATTTCAAAGGGAATGCAACAAAAGGTGGGACAATGCAAAAGTGAATCAGAGGTGTGTGGTCTGGGAGACTTCTGCAGTGGAATGTTAGTGAGAATGTCTCCATCTCTTTACATCAACTCCAAACTCTTTTCTTCTTCTTTAAAACAGATCAGTACTATAGTTTGTTTTTTCATCAGGAAAATAGATAAATGTTAACACAAACAACTGTGGCCTGGAAAAAGTTCACAGGCTGGCCTGAGGGTAGCTGGAAAGCAGCACACAGGAGATTCAGCCTCCTTGGAAGCCCAACTTAAGTGCTTCTATACAAATGCACGTAGTATGGGGAACAAACAAGAGGAGCTGGAGATG
>WKFP01015039.1:702212-731033 GCA_011057875.1 Pterocles orientalis
AACAGTCCCAGAGCAGGGAGGGTCCTGACACTGCAATCCCAGAATGGAGATAAGAGTCTGAGTGTCTGAGAGACTGAGACGACCCTCAGAGAGGGGTGGCCCAGAGGGAGACAACCTGGAGCAAGAAAGAGGACTTCCAGACAAAGTGTCATCTCTACACTGGGTATGATGTACATGATATGGAATAGACTACTGGACAATTTGGGTCTCAATCCCAAACCCAGGTAGGCTAGTAATTGGGGCTGTGCTCCTTCCCAGCTTCTCCTGCACCTGCAGACACTGGCACAGCAGAGAAGCGGAAAAGTCCTTGACTGTCCTGGCAGCAGTATGTTATCAGCCTTCTTCTCAGCACAATTCGAATACATAACCTTCCACTGGCTACTGTGAAAAAAACACAATTAACCTTAAAAATTACATTTTGCTCTAACATAGAAATATGCTTCTGAAACAAGAAGCTTATTCTAAAATTAAAAAGAAATGTTCCATTCCCAAAATGGAATGTGATCCAAAAGTATACACTGCTGTAATAAGTTGTAATATTGACAACCTGCCTTTCTGTATAGTTTTTCCAAAATTGAAGATACTTTCTGATGGAAAATTGTTCCATCAAACATTTTCTAATCTGTTCAGGTTGTATTACCTTTTTATCTAAGCTATAAGGATAAATTTATTTCTTTGATATGGAAATTAATTTCTAACTAGGAATAGGAAGTCCCTTTCTGAGCATTTAATACTTTTGTTAAAAGTTACACGAGTTTAGCATGTTGATGTACTTTAGCACAGTTTTCTCAGTCCTATCAAACTGTATGACAAGATTATAAGATATATGAAGTCCTGTTTTAGTGACAAAATTTCAATTTTCTTGTAAAATGCATGGACTGTAAGGAAGTAGAAATATACAGAAAGGATTTTTTTTTTTTAAGTTAGATTTCATTCTAATTTGGAATGAAAGCTGAAAAAAAAGAAGAGAGAGAGAAATACCTGAGAGGAGAAGCACCATTCCTCTTTTCAGATTCACAAGACAGGGAGAATCTGGAAGTGGTGGGCTCCACCAAGCCTTAAGTGTTGAGTTTATTTGCAAGAGTGTACTCCAGGGCTTCTGTGTTCCCCAATTCTCCTCCTTGGCTTATTAGCTAGGCTTTAGGATAAGTGAGAGCTTTTGAGATGGCTCTTAGCATCTTAGCAATACAAAGTTCTTGTATTCTTTTCTGCCTTCAAACAAGCTAATTCAGAAAATAGACTAGGCATGTGAAGGGAGACTGTGTAGAAAGACTTCCACATAAGAAGTCAATGTATTATTTTAATATTGAAATTATTATAGAGAAGAAATGATAGAAAGGTATAAGCAGATACAGGGAAGACAGAACACGCTCTCATACTTACCTTTTGTTATTATATGAAAAAAAAAAGGATAGCTGTCAGAAAATAAAGAACAGAAATGTATTTTTGTAAAATACAAATTTTGTTCGCACAGACTACATGTGAATCTAATTTTCACAGGCAGGTTAGAGTTGAGGCCAAGATCTGAATTTGGTTTTTAAATGAATTAGACATTTGTGTGCTTCTTTTGACTTTGTATTATATCAAATAAAGATTTTGTAAGCAATATGCCTTTCAGGTTTAAGAGTTAAGAAGAAACATCCCCAGTAGGCAGATTATTCCATAACTGTTCATTACTTTCCCTGAAGCATCTTGTCACGCTCTCTGTTTGAGGCAGGCTACTGGAATAAAACAGTGTTACAACTTGTTGATAAAAGTACACTGTGCGGTGTTCTGAATGCAATGTTTTTAATGACATGAGACCTGACTACGTTTAAGCACTATTCAGACATTGTGACTTAAGCTTCTAGAAACATACAGGCATTCCTATAAATTCTTATCATGCCTCCTATGAAAGATGACTTTCTGCTCTAGCTCATTCTCTGTATATCAGTGATACAGATAACAGAGAATACAGACAAGAAGCAATACAGAAAACAAGAAAAAGGTTTATCAGCCAAAGGAAATATAATTCAATATACAGTACAATGAGTGGCTTGACTTTATAGTCCTTTCCATTTACGAATCTTCTCAACTCAAAATTAATTTTGAACTCTAAAAAAGGCTCTTCATACACAAAAAGGTCATTTTTAAAAGGTTATTGTTTTAGCACTTCTTTTTCTTTAAAATTAGGCTGAGAAAATAAAAATATTATTCACCTGAAACATCAAGGCAGCCAAAACATTCAAAAACACCATGAAGCATTTAAGATACTTATGATTAATTAACCAATCTATTAATGAGAGACCGAGGAGCAGTCAGAAATATTTGAAGTGTGCTTAATTAACAGTTTTTAAGATACCTTGTTTTTTCAGTGTTGTTTACCATTTCAGACTGTGAAATCAAAGATTTACAAGCTTGTTACACTTTGCACGTTGAATTCTGCAGTTGCTTATGTGGTCTGCTACACTACAGCATGAACTGCTGTTGTCTGGGACCCTTTACAGCAATAATCTCTCCTGTTACATATATGTACTCCGGAAAATAAGGTCTCTACCTTGTTCAGGCTTCAATACTAGATATAGTAAAAAGTCCTGCCTTCCTCAAATCAGGTGAATGACAGTTTTGTTGGTCACTTCAGTGGGATCAAGATCCGAACAGAGGTATTCTAACCTATTAGACTCTTCTGTCTAGTGATAACCAACTGTACATGGGTATAAAGTCAGAATAAGCCTGTAGTACCAGTTCTTCAGAATGTTATCAGCCATCATGTTTAAGGTGTTACCTCCATATTTACTAGCTCTGATAGTTCTTTCTCCTTTAACTTGTCTAGTCACCCATTATATTAACCTACATTTTTATCATCCACATATTCCTGAAGAAATATTTCCATGGCTTAACTACACATTGCATCAACACCTCCCTTGGCTTGCTACCTCCTAGGTTTCATATAATACCCCCTAGTGTTTGTGTTTAAAATGATGGTGAATGGCATAATGCTTTCTACTAGAGTACAACATAAAGCAAATTAAACATTTCACTCTTGTTTTTCTCTGATAGGGACATACTAATGTGTAGTTCTGAAAAGAAAGATACAAGTTGTCCCCCTGAGTTTTAAGCTGAAATTGTCACTGCAGTAGAGAATTTTGCCCTATTATTGGTGATACGATAGGACCCTGTAAATTCCTTTTATTAAAAAGAAAAAGGTCTTAAGCCTCCAAAGTACTTGTTTTAACTATAATGCAGAGCTTTTCTTTAGGGAGGAATGATAAAATGGACAGTACATTTATTGTTCCTGGTTTGCTGTGGGTAGCTCCTCTGTCAACATACTGGTTCTTGCTGATTGCTTACCTGAAGGCCCCTAATTTTCCTTAAGTTTTACAAAGATCAAAGAGATAGATAATGTTCTCTTTAACATTTCACATGTGTGACCAAGAGAATAAATTTAAGAATTGAAACGCTTTAGATCAAACTTTTAACGTCAAGGTGGTTGTAGTCAGTTGATACCTTGCACTAGCATAAGCAGATAACCAGCTGTGGGGACCATGGCAGACGACAGTGGAGAAGAGAAAGAACAAGCTTGGTGCAAAATCAAACTGCAGTGCAAGTTCTCCAATGTGTGAGAAACAGCTAAAAGTGCCATGCCATTATATTATGGCAGACTGATATGAACTTGTATTGGGTCTGGCTGAGATGGAGCCAGTATCCCCACAGCAGCCTCACAGTGCTGAGTGTCCCACTGGCAGCCAGCAGGGGGTTTGTAACACAGCTTGGGAGGGGGCGGAGCCGGGACAGCTGACCCGGATTGGCTGTTCCGTACCATGTGACATCAGCTCAGCCATAAAAGCCAAGGGCAGGCAGGAGGAGGGGGGCATTTGTTACTGTGTTTGTCTCCAGGAGAAGCTGCTGCACACACTGAAGCTCTGCTTTCCCGGGAAGTGGCTGGACAGTGCTTACTGAGGGGAAGTAGAGGATAACATCTTTGTTTTCCTTCTGTTTCAGTGGGTGGCCTTGGCCTTTGCTTCACTTAAACTGCTTTTATCTGGACCCATGAGTTTTTCATCTTATTCTCCCCCTTTATTTTGCTGAAGATGGGAGTGATAGAGGGGCCTGGGGGGCACCTGGCATCCAGACAAGGTTAACCCACCCCAGAAGTGGATACATATATTCACCCACACAGAATTCACAAGATAATGTGGGATTTAGGACTTGAATGTTGTCTCTCAAAATTCAGTGGGAGTCCTTCCACTGATTTTAATGAAAATTAAATGAGACTGCTCTTCAGCAAGGTGGTTAAGAACAAGCCTAGTTTTTAAGCACACAAGTAATTGTCTTCAGACGGATCTGGTACATCTGTAAGTACCTTAGTGAACTGAGACTGTATAGAATGATACACAGCCTGTTAGGACTAACTTGGAAGTAAAGACTATAAAATCTAATGGAAACAGCAGTATGAAAGTACCAGACTTTAGTCTCATTAAATTTTTTTTCTAAACATGATGTATTTGTTTTCTTCATTTCCATTCAGGAAAATCTGCCTTAAAGCTCTCTCTTCCAGTACACAAACACTTTGTGAAAAGGTAAATATTATTTTGACAGAATTTAATATGCTCTTAAAGATCCAAAAGGGCACATGTTTCAAAACAAAAAACACTTATGAATGGTACAGAAATCAGTCCTTACTACTGCAAAAGGGTGTATGCTGGGTTATGTGTCATATTGGTTTGAATTGGTAAGAAATGTCAGAAAAGATAGGTTTTGTAAAAAGTTACCATCGGGGGGTGAGATGTTGTTTAGTGCCTGTTTTTATGCTGCATGCGTTAATTTCTGTTGTAAGTAAACAATGAAGTACGGTATCTGTAATTATTCAAATAGGCACACTTGCAGTTGTAATTCATTCTTTCACATGCAAAACAATTGTTTAAAAATTAAAGGGAAGAAATAAGGTCTTTAAGGCTTTAAATTAAAAATACCAGTTGATATGGTAGAACAATTTATAATTGTCAAAAAAATTAAAGGATTTTCTTTTGCTTGTGCTGGTCTTAAGTTGATTTAAAAGTATCAGCCAACTAGTAGCAAATAAATTAAAGACAGTAAGGGTGATTCTGTTATTCTGTCCTTTTTTTAAATTGGAAATACTTATACTAGTGTAGTGGATTGACCTGGCTGGATGCCAGGTGCCTACCAAAGCTGCTCTATCACTCCCCTCCTCAGCTGGACAGGGGAGAGAAAATGAAAGGCTCGTGCGTCGAGACAAGGACAGGGAGATCACTCACCAATTACCATCATGGGCAAAAGACATTCGGCTTGGGAAAAAATTAATTTAATTTATCACCAATCAAAATCAAAGTAGGATAATGAGAAACAAACCAAATCTTAAAAAAAACCTTCCTCCACCCCTCCCTTCTTCCCAGGCTCAACTTCACTCCCAATTTCTCTACTTCCTCCCCACCAGCAGTGCAGGGGGATGAGGAATGGGGGTTGTAGTCAGTTCATCACATGTTTCTACTACTTCTTCCTCCTCAGGGGGAAGACTCCTCACACTCTTCCCCTGCTCCAGCCTGAGCTTCTGTCTCCATGCATCCACAGGTCCTTCCAGGAGCCAGTGCGGGCTTCCCATGGGGTCACAGCCTCCTTTGGGCATATCCACCTGCTCTGGCATGGGGTCCTCCCCGGGCTGCAGGTGTATCTCTGCTCCCCATTCCCTCCATGGCTGCAGGGGCACAGCTGCCTCCCCACAGGCTGCAGGGGAGCCTCTGCGCTGTTGCTGATGGGCTCGCCCTTGGTCAGTGGTGGGTCCGTCTTGAAGCTGGCTGGCATTGGCTCTGTCGGACACAGCTCTCCTGCTACAAAAACCTTGCCACGCAAACCCAATACAGCTATTTGATTTAAAATGTTGGGATAATAAGTTTTTATTTTACCTTGTTCAACTGTTGTTGACCAGAGCTATTAGATATTTCATCACAGCTGGGAAGCCTTCAGCTGTCAGAAGTTAACAATTCCTATTTCGTCTCTCTTTCTGTCTGTCAGGGTGTGCTGGTGTATTAGCTTGAATGCTCTGATTGTGCTTGTGCCTGATCCTGTAACAGAGCAGCTCTGGAGCTGCTCTAAAATGCATAATATTATAGTGTTTGTTACAGAAATTCAAATGCTAGGTGCTTAATATTTTCTAGTTTTACAGCAGTGTCATTTTATGCAGTGACAGCAACATAAAACTTGAAGAATACAGCAGTGATACAAGCACTTATCATAAATAAATTAGTAAGAAATAGATGCTGAGTAAATGGGGGATCATCCATCATTTATTCAGTTTGAGGTAAAAACTTTCATTTACTTTGACTTTCCATAGGTAGTTATTAAGTGTAGGTGTAGTCAATTTCTGAGAGTTATTTTACAAAAAGCCTGGAATTAACAGTTTGTTGTTAGGTCCTGTTTAATAACAGTTGTATATTGTTTACTGACCATCTGGGCATCTGATTAGGCACTGTAACAATCATTTGGTTTGAGCTTCTTTACTTGCCGTAACTACTAGTTATAAAAGATAATGACTTAGAAGAGAAAATACACAGCTCACATGGATAGCACAAGCAATTGTTTCAGTTAGCCATACTATTCTTCGTAGTCTGATGCTTTGTATTCAGAAGAGGAATAAGCCCTCAAAGCCTCATACTCTACAAAGGACCTGATGTACAGTGTGTGAGGGTTTGCTTGGCTTTGTACACTCTGCATGACCGAATCTGCAAGAGCAAAACAAAGATAAAAGCTTTTTTCTCCTGAGCATTTTGTGTTCATAAAGACTAATAGTCAATTAAGAAAAATGGAAATATTTGATGGCTAAAATCCAATAATATTATCTGTCCCAGATCAATTTGACATTTAATATGTTGTTTCCTCTTCAGCAATTTTTTGCAAGGGGCAATTTAAGCATTTAAAGAGAGGGACTGAACTGTTTCCATTTTGCATAGTTGGGTTTTTTTTACATAGGTGGTGTTTTGTCATTACAGCAGTGATATTTATTTATGCATATAGGTGCTCCATAAAAAAGACTTATTTTTATAGTAAGGGCTTTTTTACAAATTATAATGACCTCCTGAAGAATTATTATTATTATTATTATTATTATTATTATTATTATTATTATTTTAAATAATTTAAGGATATCGAATTGTTGGATTCTTCTTTCCAGAACTATGAGTTAAAAAGAGGGGAAAGCATACCTTTTTGTATGTGCATACATTTTGGTAGATTAATGCAGAATTATTGAATAGCTTTGTAAATTCAATAAGAACGCCTAAGCTGTCAGAAACCTATCTCAGTTGTCAGCAACAATAATGGTGTAGACTCATGAACAATCAATAATTACTGAAAGTTTTGATTTTTAGTTAAGTAGTTTCTCTGAATCATTGGAAATCCTTGTGTGGCTGGTAGTCACGATAAGTTGGTTTTTTAATAAATGGAGCAGTGTGTTGAAAGGAAAAAAATGAATTGTAGTAATTGATGATTTTTTTAAACAGTGAAATAATTACTTTAAACTATTCTCGAGATTTTTTTTCTTTTAAAGTGTTATGTATAAATACAAGTCACTTTTCAAAGGAGAAGCAGGAAATCACAACCATTGGGTTAGAATTAATAGCTGTAGTTGGTGACAATGAAACACTGCTCATTTTTAAGTCCAGGCAAGCATCTTTATCTGGTATTACTGTTCCATGCCATCTTTTATAGCTAATGATTGTCAAAGAGAAGCCATCTTTTTATTGAGTCCCCTCCCTTCCAACTGGTAAATACATGGTAAAGACAAAACTGAGCTGAGCTATTTATCATGAAGTTTAGCCAGCTGAAACAGTACTGTGCCTGTTTAAGTACCTCCATATAACACGTCAATGTAATTTAAGGCATTCATTATGTTGTGATAAATAACTGGTTCTATCTGTTAGGTATAGAAAATTACTAGGTTTTAAATCTTTTTTTGTAGCTCACCAAAAAATTGACACATTCAGTCTCCCTTTGGTTGTCTGATAATCCAGAGAAGACCATAACATGTCTTTTTGTTTTTTTGCTAGCAGTTTTTTCTTGGTTTCAAAAAGCAATTGCAAGTTATCATGGTGAAAAAAGAATTAGAATCACTAACAGAATCGAAATACCAGCAGACATAAAATGCGTATACCCTGACCTGTAGTCTTCTGGAAGCAAGGAGTGTATACGAGAAGAAGGGTCACTGCACACGTGTTCCTGTTCTTGTAGTGTTCTCTCAGCATCAACTACAGGCCACTGTCCAAACAAGAGATAGGGAGATAGGCAGACCTTGGTCTAGATGTATTATAATTGTGTCTAATTGTACCTTATTCAACGTGAGCCTGAAGAAGATCTCAGGGAAATTATCAGCAAGGTCACTGGGGAAAAAGAAAATGACACCTTCTCCTCTTAATTCTCTACAGAGGTCATCATAATCTTTGTCAGAAATTTGTTTCACAGGTGAATGCCTCTGAACAGAGACTTTCTGGAAATCCCTCCCATCATCTCCCTTAGCTTTTGTGGATTCTGCAAATATTCTTCAGCTCCCATCCCCTTGTTAGATTATAATTACTATGTAGAGATGACAAAAATTAAAATACATCTTTTGCCCTGTGCATACCTGGAAATGTCTCTATTACTGTTTAGTTATAGATTTAGAATACCCTGGCCACCTTCTTCCATATAGGCAAGGATGTGAAGTACCCTGTTCTAGTATTCAGATTCCTATTCCTGCCTCTTCTCAGGCTTTCTTACACAGTCAAAATGGTTTTTAACTGGTTAAAATCCTCTTGGCTCCTGAGGTTTGCATTGCAGTAAGAGGTTTTGTGTGGAGTCCCCTGGTTTGATAGTTTGGGTCTGGTTTAGAAAGGCACCTGTACTTTTTCCCATTACAGACTGAAAAATAAAATGTACTCAGATGCATTTCTGTAAATATAATCATGAAGAAATTCATAGATATAATCCATGAGTTGGAAAGGCTGGCTTCTGTCCTGCAAGTACAGATGTCTTTTCAGATGCATGCCTTTTGTTTGTTATGCCTCAGTGATTGCATTCCTCTTGCAATCCTGTTCTTTATCCTGGGACAGTGAAAAAAACTCAGTGCTTCTGTGTGTTTTTCTATCCAGTATAAACAAATTATTGTGAGCATCATCTTTTGATTCTGTCACTTGAGATTATTAATACTGAGTTATGAGATCAGAGCCTGGGAACAAGACATTTGCAGGCTCCCTGTTTTGCCCATGTGTTACAAAGGGATTTACACGTTCCCTTCTAAATCATTTCTGTTGATAAAGCGGGACTGACAAATATTTTGTCACTCTTTGGATTTTGAAGGAGAGATCCTCATGCACGCTCAGCGTTGCTCAATGTCTTTGTGAGATGCAGAATGGCCATGAGACTGTTCTGTTTTCCCCCTGTACTAAGGACAATCCTCACCATGGCACCAATGGAGACAACACATTCAGTTCCGTGCTAGAGGGCTCTTGCAAGTCGTGATTAGCATGTCTCGATGGAAGGAAAGAGTGTTAACACAGTAATGGTTAAGTCCTCTGCAGTTTTTGTGGGCCTGTTGATAGTGAGTAGTGTAAGCCCTACTTCTCTTCTATCCATGTTTATACGGAGGTTAAGCACAGCTTGATGCCAAGCCCCCAGCCCCCAGAGGACAGTGATATTTACAGGCAGACTTGGTTTCATTTCCTCTGGGGTGCTGAACATTTTTCTCTAATTAGAGAACAGAAGCTTAACTCAAAACAGCAACACTTTTCTTTATATATATTTTATGTTCTGTCAGTATTTCATCAAAGCCTACATTCTCAGTTATGCATCAGAATCCTATTGTACAAGGTAGTGTATAAACATGGCATGAAAATATTGCCCTTGCTCAAAGAGGTTATAAGACAAGAGATGGCAGGTTGCTACAGACAGATGGGGAAGTGGGTTGAACTGATGAGTCAGAGCTGCTCAGCTGAAGAGGTAGCGTTACCAGCCCACCAGCAACTTAATCACTGTCAGGCAGCAGAAAGTTTCAAGGAGGGATTTAAAGGAGGTTAAAGAGGAGTCCCTGTGAATGCTTACAGGGAACTCCTTTTAGACATTAGAGGCAACTGTGAAGACTTTGTATGTTTGAAAATACAGCTAGTATTACCTGTATATTACTATACAGTTAGCTATAATACAGCAATGCAAGTGTCATAATTTGATCTGGGACAGAAACTGGGACAAATGAAAAAAATATATAGGATAGTAACAGTATATATAGTGCTTTGGAAATTGAATAAAGTCAAGTCAATTAAAGTTTATGCTTAAAGAGGTGCATAGTGGTGGTACGATCAACACAGTTCCCTGGGAAAGTAATCCTTGCAAAACCAGTAGCTAGCTGAAGGATGCAATTGGCTTTGTTAAAGAAAGACTCCAGTGCCTTGCTGGGTAGCTCTTTATTCTTGTGAAAAGGATGTATGCTAAATCATGTGAAATGTAGGAAAAAAACTGCATTTTTTTTTACAAATGCAGTTCAAATAAATGTTCTTATTTCTGTTTTCTTTCAAATCAAGCATCAATTATTTTCCTATGTTACTTAAAAACATCAAATTAGTGTTTTTATGTTTTTTCCTCATATTTGTACTCCATTATGACTAAGGCTATAACAGAGACTTTGTTATCATTCAGTTATTCCTACAAGATCAGCATGAATACCTTCATAGAGCTATTTTCCAAATACTTTATAGGAGGAATAGTTTCTGGAACCACTTTGCAGAGGCGTGACCTCAGATTGAGGTAAAAAATTTATACTGAATTTAGCAAATCGTTTTGACTAAAAGGATTTGCTAAAAATGAAAACATCAAAAAAAAGACTTCTCCAGATGTCTAGAAGAAAGTATTCCCACTTCTCATCTCGAAATACTCTTTTCTGATTAGTCCTTATTTAAGTGTTCAAGTTTTTAAGAAAAAAGTGAGTTTCAGTTTAAGTTAAATGAATACTTTTCTTTACCAGAAGCTCCTTCACTGTATTTTTTTTTATTTTAACATTTTTTGGCCTAGTTTGTTTATCAGGTCTAATAGCAAGGCTTTTTTATTTCCAAAACTTATCATAACATGGAGTATTGATCTGTCAAACATTACAGTGTGGTGGTGGCTCAAATTTACATTGCATGCAGAATTGCTATGTATGTTGTCTAGATCCTACTGTATCTTTGGATACTACACATTAGGGAAGATGAGTATAATAGTTCTCTAATTTTCATATGCTCCTTTAGCTTAAGCTTTATGTACATAGTGGATTTTGGGTTACCTAAGTTGTATAGAACAATGAAAAGCACTTGTATATCAACTATTTATTCTTATCTCTTTGTCTATCTGTCATGAGAACTCTTATGCTATCTCCAACAATAAAAGTACTTCATAGTTTTTAATCTTTAATTCACCAACATATGGGATTTATATTAGCCAAAACTGTCAGTGGAAATAGTGCAAATTTATTACAGGACCACTTTTGTAAGCATTAAATGTATTCAAGAAAATCAGGCACGGATCCGCAAGTCTATTTTTGTAGAACTGAGGGATTTTGAAAATGTTTTGAAAAAATTGAAGCAGTGTAGGCCTGAGTACTGTTTCTCATGTGTAGTTCACATGCTCTTAAAAACTATCAAAAATTTCACTCATGATATGTTTGCCTCACAGCTCTGCAACAAGAAAATAGCACTGCTTTTTCTTTATTCTTAAATACACATTAATTCCAGATTATTCTCTTGTGCTGAAAGCTGAGTTGCTGCAAAAGCTCTTTGGAATATCAGCATCACCTACTTTACTATTTTTTGCTATCCATGAAGGTGAAGGTTCTGCATTTTCTAAGCAGTGCACATGTGTAGAGCTGATGTAGTGGGAATAAGGAGTGCCATGTCTGATTCATTAGTTGCAATTTCTTATCATTATTCTTTATTTTGATTTCTAATGGATAAAAAGGACCTACCCAGGGCTATTTTAGCATGAATGATAAATGGAATCTCATAAAACAATTAAACTGGCAACTTCTGCTTCTCTCTTAAGTGGACAATAATTAATGTAAGATTGAGAAAATTCCAACCAACGCTTGTCTTAGTCTTTTTTATGCAATTCTAATTACAAAATCTGGCTAATCTTCCCCAAAGCTAGGAAACTTCTGGAAAGTTTTTAGCAAATGATGGAGAAACAAATTAAGGTCTCCTGTAAAATCAGCCATTTATCACAGTCAACAAAACTTATTATTTAATGTCAGCAGTCAATTCAGGCTAGAGTCTGCAGGGGACTAAAAACCTGTCATGGAAAGTTTTGAGTGAAAAGTGCTTTTGTTCTTGCTCAGGGTATCTTTCAGAATATCTAGAAACTCTTCTACGAGTTGGACATGGCCTTTCACGGTACCAATGTAGTACAGCTACACTTTGAATCATTAAAATTGGTCAGCTGTTAGGATGTCAGGACATTGTTGAATACAATAATATTGTATACCCATGAATTCAATGTTTCTTAAAGCAGATACATTAAAAAGTACCATAAATATGCACATATATATACTAGTATTTTTAAACAACTTACATCAGCATTATACTGGCAAGGGAAAGCATGTCCATAGTTCACATACTTTCACTGATTATATTGCTGTTGAGCATTTGGTATTTAGCTGCAGTATTTCAATTTCTGTCTGCCTAGTGATGCTATAAACTTTACTGTCCTTTGTAAAAGGAAATCTACCTAGGTGCCTAGGAAAGCCTTGCAAATATAAAGGTAAGCAAATGTAGTTGGGCTTGCCATCAACAAGAAAACAATTCTAAATGTCTTCTTTTCAGACATAAAAAATTTACTTTACCTGTAGTTATGCTGGTATTCTTTCTCTCTTAGGAGCAAGAAGAATTTCTTGAAAAGGGCTGTCTGGCTGTTCTGTGGCAGGCACATCCTTATGATAAGCTTAAAGGAAATTAGCTGCATACTCTTGGTTGCAGTGACTTATGAGCACAGCAGTTCTCTTTATTGTGACTCTCAGTACTTACAAATGTGAGGCACGATTTATCCTTGGCAGAAATCCTCTAATGAAGCCAGACCTCAGTATTTTGTGAAAACATAAGACCTGGAGGCCTTCATTTCTGTACCTCGAAGAGAAATGAAATTTAGTGACTGATCACATGTGGGACATTCCGTTAGTAAGATCTGCACCATAAAGTCAGTGTAGTTGTAGGTAACAGGAGTATGGGCTTTTTTGATCAGTAAATCTTGTAAGGGACAACGTGTCCCCTCGTGCCTCCGAGAGCCTTTCTGTTGCCCAGTGTGGTCTTCAAATGAGAATAGTAAAGACACCCCTCAGCTTGTGGGAACACCATGCATCTTTCTTCTCTGACAGTCACACAACATAAAATGGTATCTTGTTAAGCAGAATTGTCTGTCAATGTATACACATCACCTATATGACAGACCATTGAAAGGATTCTACTCAGCCACCTAGGAAGGCAGTATGTCTTAAGCATGCTAGTGAATATATGTAAGTATAATACTAGTTGTTCTGTAGAGCTAATGAGAGTGCCTGGTTTCCTACAGACTTTTGTCCTTTAATCTGTCTTCCATGGCAATAACATCTGTTCCTTCCTGGGTCTGCCCGTGACACCCCTGCAGATAAAGCATTTTGTCGTTAGTCTGCAACTAGATATGTGCAGATTGCATGGCCCAGCTGCCTTCAGATGGGGTGTGTAGCTTTTACATTCTGCCTACCTTCCTCTCAGGAAATTATATCTCATCATATAGCTGTGTCCACAGTTTTCTGTTTACCTCCACTTTTTCTAGTCTACAATTTTATAAAATATTTTAGGAAGCCTACTTCTCTCTGAGCCTTCTAAATCTACCTGAAACTGTCCCACTGTCTCAAAAATTATTTGGGAATGACAGTGAAAGACCAGAAGATAGCATAAGCCTTCTGTTCTGAGACATTTTAAAATTATACCTGTTTCTTAAAGGTTTAAGTCTAAATATATATCTGAAATATCTTAAACTTATATGATAAGATGTGGCAATATTTAATAATCAGTAAAATGAGAATAAGCTGTATTCAGTACATTCACAAATATGTGTAGGATCCACTGTATACTATTTATTCTGCAGTCTTCTCCATATTAATCCTATAAGTAAATTTATGAAACTCGCGTTCCCAACAGGAGTAACACAGTATTTTAATAATGTTTTTAAGCCGTGTCTTGCTTTGATGTTTTTATTGACCAACATACAGGATTTTGGTTAACATGTACAATGCCAGGATTTGCACAGATTTTATGTAAAAGTGGGAGCAAGGATGGTGACTTGTGTCCTAGAATTAATTGTAGACTAGGCACTCAGGTGTCTGGGTTTTTTTATAGCTTCTTGAAATGTTTTCACACACTGTGTTCCACGACTCCTCTGAGCAAAGGCTGATGTAGATTTTCCTGTATAAAGAGTGTAAACTAGAAAGCAGCTAGATTTCTACTATATGTACCTACAAGTGCAGATTGTAGAGGAGGTAAAGAAAACACTAAAGCAGATGAGAATAATTTTCTTTATTTAATAATAGATACATTTTTCCCCCTCTGAATTAAGAGTTAAATTATGCATAGGCAACATAGAATCATAGAATCATAGAATGCTTAGGATTGGAAAGGACCTTAAAGGTCATAAAGATCTATTAATTCTCCTCGGAACCTTCTCTTCTCCAGGCTGAACAACCCCAACTCTTTCAGCCTGTCCTCACAGGGGAGATGCTCCAGCCCTCTCACCAATTTCCTGGCTCTCTTCTGGACTCTTTCTGACAGGTCCATGTCTTTTTTATGTTGGGGGCCCCACATCTGAACACAGTACTCCCGGTGGGGTCTTGCGAGAGCAGAGAGGGAGGATCACCTCCTTTGACCTGCTGCTAATGCTTCTTTTGATGCAGCCCAGGACACGGTTGGCTTTCTGGCCTGCAGGCGAACACTGCCGGCTCATGTTGAGCTTCTCATCCACCAATACCCCCAAGTCCTTCTCCTCAGGGCTGCTCTCTATCCATTCTCCACCCAGCCTGTATTTGTGCTTGGGATTGCCTCAACCCACGTGCAGGACCTTGCACTTGGCCTTGTTAAATTTCATGAGGTTTGCATTGGCCCACCTCTCCAGCCTGTCAAGGTCCCTCTGGATGGCATCCCTTCCCTCCAGCGTGTCCACCACACCACACAGCTTGGTGTCATTGGCAAACTTGCTGAGGGTGCACTCCATCCCACTGTCCTTGTCTCCAACAAAGATGTTAAACAACACTGGTCCCAGTATCAACCCCTGTGGAACACCACTTGTCACTGATCTCCACTTGGACATTGAGCCATTGACCACAACTCTCTGAGTGCAGCTGTCTAGCCAATTCCTTATCCAGCGAGTGGTCCTTCTGTCAAATCCATGTCCCTCCAACTTAGAGACAAGGATGTCATGTGGGACTGTGTCAAAGGCTTTGCACAAGTCCAGGTACATAACAGATTAGTCCCCTCTGTGCCCTGACACTTCATCACTTAATGGATAGATAGGTGGAACTTCAGAAATAAATTATTATCTTTGAAAAAAAAATCAGATGTAAGAACTTGATTACCACTTCAAGACTTGGCCTAATATTAAGTCTGTGGTGTGTGCTGCATATAAATGCCTGGTTTGTGTGGTAAAGGGCAAGATGGATGGCTCCACTACCGTGTGCTTACTAATTAACCAGCACTCAAGATAGGCTTGTGATGAGAGGATAGTCATCTCCAGTATGACTAGGAAGCAGATGATTTTGCTGCTTAGACCAAAAGATGAATACAGAAGCAGGCTGTATGCTGTTGGAACAAAAGGAAAGCAGCTCACAAGAGACAAGTAGGTGCTAAAGACACCTTTTCATTCTGTATCAAAAATTTGGGTACTATAACATTGCTAGACTTACAGGTTTTTTTACTAGCTAGACTTACAGTTTTTTACTAGTAGCCCTAAACTGAAGGGACAATGAAAAAGTGAAGCAGAAAGGAAGCGCTTAAAGAGGAAGTGCCGCCAAGGTCCATTAGTTTTATTCTATAAAATCAATTTTCTGCTATTCTTCTTATTCTGCTATTCTTCTGCTATTCCATCTTATTGAATGCTTCCAACACTAGCAATAACTTTTGCCTCTGCCTTCTCTTAAAAGGCATTTATTTATATGTAACAGTGAAAATAATTTAGGAAATTCTTAGAAAATGAGTGGTTTATTATCAGTTGTGATAATTCTGTTTTGTTTTATTTTAATAGAACAGCCTTAGCAGAAAATGAGACAAATGTAATACAGTTCTCCCAGACAGTCTAATTTTCCTTTCTGGAGCTAACACCACATTTGTGTGTGAACACCTGTTTCTAATAAATATTTGAAGCTGCTGATCTTATGCTTTTCCAAAGTGTCACACTAAGGTAATTTATATTGGAAGTGTATTGTGAAGCAAGCTTTAGATTTTTAAAAAATCAGCTATTATAATAACTGCAGTTCTCTATATTATGACTCTCAGTACACATAACTGTGTTTCCTACCGTTTCTGTCCCAACCAGCTGATAAGGCTAAGTAATTGAAAATGAAATAATACATTTCTACTTGCGGGAAATACAAATAATTATTCTGTTTTGAACATCACAAAGTATTAAAAAGGATAATATTTTAATCCTGTGAGGATGCAGGTTGTATTGATAATTCCTAGAATAACTAGGAAACTAGTTCTTCAAGCAAAGAATACCTAAACTTTTTTTTTTTTTCCATGAGGGACAAAACATGTCTTTTTAACCAACAAATAAAATTTTTTCATTGACAGTGTAATGCCTGGACCACCCAGTCAGAAACTCACAGTCCCTTGCAGAGCAATTATACCACATGAAGCTCTGCTCATGTCAGGGAATATCTCCACTGCCAACAGGGATGTACTGCCAGGCAGCCCTTTCCAGCCTAGTAGATTTTATTCAGCAGAATTTGTGCATAGTATTCAGTGAACACTTAAAAAGAATATTTAGTAAATGTGCAATATTGTGAACTTAATAGGGAAAGGATGAATGTCCTTAGGCCCAGATGCTAGTCATTTTTATTTGTATAGCAGTACGGGGAAAATTTTTGGCAGTAGGAAAATTACTCGCTAGCGCTACCTACAGAATAAAGGAGAGGAATACAGTCTTCCTATGAACTCTCTCTATTTGCTGTCACAATTAAATATCACAAACTTCTTTAATTTACAGTGGATTTTAATGCTTCTTGTAGTGATATTTACTCCTGAGTTGTTCCTCTGTTTTCCTCTGCTCTGGCTTTGTACAGCTGGTACAAGAGGTTAGTGAAGCTGTTTGTCCCAGCCAAAGGGTCTGTGTATGTGTCCTTCCTGTATCTTGACTTCTAGCCAACGTGGGATCAACGTGAGTATCAACCATGCATTTCCAAAGACAGAAAACCTTGGGTTCATCAGCCTTAAAGGAGCCACAGTGCAGTCTGTCCAGAGCCCCAGTTTCTACAATTAGGGGACCAAATGAGAGAACCAGTACCAGAGCATACAGCTGCATCTTGGTCTAGATAGAGCCTCGGAGAAATTTGGCTTAGCCCTGTTCTTGTTGTTATTATTATTCATTACCTTTTTAAAATTCTTGTTCTGCTCAAAACAAACATGGTAGAATGGCCATATAACAATTAATGGTAATCAATTATCACAAATCTCCAGCAATATTTACAGTGGAAGCATGATCACTTCATTATTATCTTTGACTAAAGTTTATAATTGTTATGTAATTTTTAGATAACTAAACTATAAAATAGCAAGCACATAAGTTGCAGGTACAGGTTACATGTCATATAAATATTGTTTAACTCTTGAGAAACAATCAAGAGAAGAAGGGAG
This sequence comes from Pterocles orientalis, assembly GCA_011057875.1. Classification (NCBI taxonomy): domain Eukaryota; kingdom Metazoa; phylum Chordata; class Aves; order Pterocliformes; family Pteroclidae; genus Pterocles; species Pterocles orientalis. The sequence goes on from WKFP01015039.1 coordinate 720,077, forward strand.
AAAAATAATCACATATGAGCTATGTGAGTTGAATGAAGAAAGGTTTCCAAAGACATGCAGTTTATGCAACTCAGGCAACAAGAAGAGGCAGTCCAATCTTTTTAAAGTCAGATAATTAGCTCACCACTGCAAGTACAGAGAGACAGTAGTTGGTGTTCGGTGCCTGTCTCCTTGCATAACCTTGTATCTGTGGATATGCACCTAATAGGGTGTGAGTTGTACCCACACTTGCTACTTTACTACTGCTACTTCTGACCTCCTCCACTCTCTGACAGAGAGAAGGCCTACATATGAGGAATGGCAGCTGGGCCCTTAGCTCTTTTGATTTCAAGAAAGATTGAACTCATCATCTTATGTCCTAATCCCTATTCTGAATGAGTGTGTGCTCCTCTCTCCACATCGTACTTCTGTCACAGTGAGCTCGAAGCGCAGAAGTCATGATGAATACCTCATTGGAGGGGAGCGAGTTCCTCCTTATTTGGGGAGGACTTAGGACAGGCACTACAGGGTTCCAGGTAAGTCCCATGAACAGGAATGTATTCTATTTAGGACTGCTTTAGACAAAGAAATAGCACTGGAGCCACAGCCAGGAGCCAGTGCAGTGCCAAACACTGCTAGAGTTATGTTTGCTCATGCTCCTTCTGGTATTCTGGCTCTTGACTGCTCCACGCCTGGCTACACACAGTCCAGCTGGAAGGGGGAGGGTGGAAAACACGTTCACCCCGAGTTAAAAAGTGGACTATATTGATGTAGACCTAGATAAATTTGAGGTAGTTAAACAGCAATTTAGATGGACAGATCTGGTTTGTTAAATGAGCATGGAATGATGACTTTGCTCCCACACCTGGAAATGCATCTACCTGAACGGGATTACAGCAGGTAGCTGCTGCCCACTCTCTTTCCCTTCTTTGTTAATGATAAGGAACTGTTGAGTCCTGAACAGACGGTCTAATACCGTGATGGATTGTTAAATTAATGTTTACCTGAATATTTAATCTGCTTCTGTAACTTCACTGAAGTTTTATATAATATCCTGTGTTAGAAAGAAAATAAACATATTGGCAGGTTAAGATTAGATCAGTATTATCCATTATTAGTAAAAGGACTAGTTTATAGAAAATAATCAGGAATTTGTAATAGATGTATGATGTGATAAACAGTTTTAGTCATAGGACTCTGAGGGAAAAAGAAAAAAATGTTGATATTAAAGCAGAAAACAATAGTTAAGAGGATATTTTAATGCAGGGAAACATTTTATGTAATTTTTTTTAGTTATTTGTATATATGAAACTGCCTTTGTGTAATGAAACACACCTAGTAAATCCTGTAAATCTCACATAGGCTTTTGTGTATGTTCCTCCATATTAATTCATTTCAGATAACTGTTGCACAAGTTTTCAGTTCTTATTTCCTTATATGCTTCCCAGGATAGTATACCAGGAAATCAAACATATGACTCCACTAGTAATATCAGTGAAGTAAAAAAAAAAAAAAAACCCAAACCACAAAAAACAAACCCCAAAGAACTAGGTTTTTAAAGGTATTTAGACACTCTTTGCTTTAGTGGATGCCAGAAAGAGTCATTGGTAGCTTGAATCTTCCCAGTTTCTGTGACATTGGTAAAGTTGCACCTGATAATATTGGCAGTAGACTTCCATTATTTTGCCAAAAAAAGGCCAGCAAATATCAGGTTTTGCCAAGGCCTTAATCTTTGTTATTGTAGTCATTCCAGACCATTATTTCTAGAAATCTGAAAATTATATCCCCTCAGTGTATGTCAGATGCTTACAACTGAAAGTAAAATTTTGGGGAACTGACAGTTCTGTGAGTATAGCTGTGTACTGTAGGTGAAGTTTCACACCTATAGAAAACGAATGGTTGCAAATCCATTTGTTGTATTGTTATGAGTGATTATCTGGAAATTAAATACATATGAATAGCCTTCCCTTTTAAATTAATTGGTTTTTTTTGTGTTTGAAGATTGTACTAAATTCCTTTCCTTTAAGCCTGTAACACATAGGTCAAATTACTTAGTACTCAGCTGTAACTGGGTAAAGGTGCTTACTAATTATGGTGAAAATTATTATAGAGAAACTATACTGATTAGTGCAAAATAAAGCATAGGCACCTGACAGAAACGAAACCATACTCAGAAATCACTGCATGAGAAGAAGCCACCATCTTTGGTTCTTATTCATAGGTTAGTCAGATGGTTGCAGTAAACATTTTTCATATTTGTCAAACTAAAATGCTGCACGGTTTATTTTTAGAGTATTCATGGTTTATTTGGAATTAAGACCTATAATTTCCAGCAGCTGTCGTTCTCAGTATAAGGATGCTAGTGCTTGTACCCAAGTGGCAGTTCCATTAACAAAAGCTCTGCTAATTTGCATATCAGCATAAATGTACTATAAATTGTCTTTTGCTGTAGTCTAGATAACGTTTTTAAAAGAATGTTGCTATCTTGGGCAGGGGAGAAAGTTCTTAAAGAATGGTCTTTTGGGACCTGTAACCATGGTAACTAGAAAGCCGACTTGCTATAATTTGTTGTAATTTTAAAAAATCTAATACTGATTTGTGTTTTATTTCACAAAATATAATGGAATTTCTAATAATGAATCCATACTAAAAAATGTTGTACTTCTACCTAGTGTTGAAATTCACTGAAACTGTATTGTGGGAAAATAATGTGGTTTATCTATAATATTCAAATAAGTTTTTGTTTTCAATTGTAAGTCAAAAGATTTTATCATGGTGATACTAACTCTGAGAATAAGTTAAAGTATATAGGTCTTCGACCCTCCTAGAGAGTATCTATGAAATATTGGCATAAGGCACCTTTAATAATGCTCTAATGACAGTTCTGGCTGTATGTGCTTGCACATTCTCCTTCTACCATTGACAGTGCTGTATCCTTCCATGTTGTTCTTATATTTCCACTTTGGGCAGTTGTTTTGCACCAGTACCTAAAACCTTCATTTAGCACAGCTAGAATGGGTGAAACTAAAAGCTAACGCTCAGAGTAGCCCTACCTCCCCAAACGCTGTTTGAGAAGGTGAATAGGAGTGAGGGATTCCTGCAAATGAAGGTTCTTTTGGAAACAAGGAAAGAAAGGAAACAGAAATGTTAGGTCAGCTCTTCCCAGATTGGAAAAAAGAGTTGCTCTCTTTAATTACATTTTAAAATCGGAGAACTTTGAAGTCAAGGATTAACAACCTTCCTATGTTGGGATTTAAATAAAATAGCTAATTAGCCCCTAAGAGAGAAAAAGAGGCCCATGAAGTTGAACTTTTGGCTTTGTTTTATGTTTCCCTTACCTCTGAGGATTATGAAGTTTTTGTTTTGGAAGTAAAGGATCGTTTTGTGGGAAACTGTATCTCAAGGGGATTCCTGCACGAGCTGATTAGAACCTGTGGTGTCTTTGTGCAGAGGCTGGCCAAATACAAATTTATAAGAATTAAGGCCCAGATACTGAAAGAAAATTACTTCTGGCAAGTGCTTTGGCTCTCAGTGATTGCTGAACAAAACATATGTTCTCCATATACCCTACAGCTGTATCAGTTGCCTTGTTCAAGTAAAGACATTTTTAGATTTTGCTCATGCTTCCAAGCCAAGGATGACTTTTACTATTAATTCTTGAGGAAAGACAAATAACAGTCTCTTCATATACTATCTCTCTCTCTGACATTCTTTGCGAGATATCTCTTCTACTGCAGTTGTGGAGTACCAGCCCCTTTCGGTATCTGAAGTTCACAGGTGGGTTCAGACAGCATATACACACTCCTTAATCCTAATGTTTAGAAATCTAGTGGAAAAAGATTTGAATACACTAAGTTCAAAAAAGGTTGGACTTCATATTGCCATTTGTCACGTCCACATCAGTAATTGATGGCAGTTTCAGACACCACTATTAACTTAGAATATCACAAATGAAATGGAGAGATTTCAATATCAATCAAAATTTCAATAGAGGAATAGATTAAATAGTATCTATGTTGAAGCCTTTCCATTTGAAAAATCACCAAAAAGGCAAGCTGTCTTTTTATACAATTTATATGTTTTGAAGTCTCTTTTCTTATTTCAAGAGTGAATATATGATATAAACTCAGGAAGATCTGTTTTTATGAAATACAACTAGATTTTATGAAAGAGTCATAATGGAAGGAAACAAAGTGATGCAATTAGTGCAAATCAATCAGCCTGAAGCTAGAAGACCTAAGAATATCTTCTACCTGTATTTCTGCCCTTCAAAATTTAACCGTTTCTCCAACACAATTTCATTTGGGATCTCCTTACAAACGAACTTTGAAGTGTAGTTCAGTCTCGTGTATGACATTTTGTCAATAAATATTTTTGAAAATCGGTATGTCCATGAGAGAAAATGTCAGCAGGATTTCTCCTGCAGGTGCATATCTGCCATTTTGCTAAACTCTAGCTCTTCTTGGAGTTCTTCTTGAAACTCCTATTTTATTATGCTCTTTTTTTAGGTAAAAGGCTTTCTTCGATGGTGATTATAATCTTGAGACAGCTCAAAATATTGAACTGGTTTAAAAATAACACTCCCTTAATAAAGACAGACCTGAGTCAAAGGGTAGTATATAATTATGTGATTAAAAGGTACATGAAAAATTCATATGCACAAGAGATAGGACTTCAGATGTTCAAATTTAACTTTTGAATCTTTGATTTTTGATGAGGAAAAATTAATTTTGCATGAAAGTAGAGTCTTACATGGAACTTAACTTAAAAAGGAAAAAAAACCAATCCCTATTGTCCTTTTTACCAAAATAACTGGAGTTTCAGGTTTGAGATTTTGTTTTGGTTTATTTTATTAAACCATCTTTATTTTTTTTTCTCTTCTTATTTCATCTTTGGGTGCATGGTTTATCTAAACTGAAATATTTCTAATTTAAAGTCAAGTTGCCCCTTCTTTGTCTATCATGATAAAACCTCTCTGTCTGATGTAACCTTTCTCTAGAAGAAAGCTTTTACATTATTGTGTTTCAGCAGAGGGTCTGGCTTCATATAAACACATTGCTTGAAACAACAACCAGAAGCTTCATAAACAACAGGAAGTACAGTTTTTTCTACAACTAGAGAGGAAAAACAGATTTTAAAATATTTTATTTTTTCTGCTCCTCTTAGCCGGAGTATGCCTTGGCTTTGACAGTGTTGCACCTGAAACAAAATGTGCTTGGATAATCCTCTATACTAGATTTTACCATAGTTAGTTTCATGAATGACAATAAATTTAAAATTCTGTCAACGAATCATGACTTTTTCTCAAACTCTGCGAGAGTATATCCTGTTATAAAGAGCTACTTGTGTTTTCTGCTATGTGTTTGGACCAACCCACTGTCCTCCCTCCCTCCTTGCTAGTTTTCAAGTGCCAATACCCACTCAAAATCTATGGTATGTTATCAGGAAAGCACAGCTGGCGCTGCATCTCAGGGAGATGGATCACAGACATCTCAAATTTTTGACCTACTGGAAGTTTTCTTTAAAATGTATTAACTTGCATCTCTATAACTGACTACACAAAAATATTTCTAGAGGTGAACTTTTACTAAGTAAAGCATAAATCAGAGCTGATTGTTAGGTCACAGTAGAATATGCACATCACTGGCATTGGCAACTAGTCAAGCTGTCATCAGTGAGTCTGTGCACACTGTGGACTAATCTATAAAATTGTGGCAATAATGAAAGCAAACTAGTTCACAACATATTTTTTTTTGAAAATACCTGCTAAATTGCTGTTCATTTAGAACTGTACAAGTAGTTCTGGCTCATTCACATCCTTAGTATGTACCACATATGTACTCTTTACCAAACCAACTATTACCTGACTTGAGGGGAGGGCATTAGTGGTTAGAAGTATATATTCTTTAAGGAAATTAATACGGTTCTTCCAAGGGAAAAAAAAAATTGTAGTATTTTAGGCTAGTTTCTAGAGGACTTCTGTGTAATAATGACTTAGTGCTGTGTTTTCCTTCTGATGAAATTGTGCTGCTTCAAGCTCCATTCCTGCCCTGACTCAGTTGAAAAGTTTTCCCTAGTCTTCAGCAGTCTGTTGTCCTAAAATGACGCCATTCAAAAGAGAGCTATCTAGGTTTTATTATTGTTGGTCTAGGAGATCCATGGCATGGACTTGATACCATATACTCTGAGACATTTAATGATGCAGCAACTTAACATCCTCAATCAGAATTCCACTTGTGTATAGAGAGATTCCCTGAATTGTCATATTCTCAAATCACATCTCTTATGTTAAATAAATGAAGTGTAAAAATGGCTTACAGCTCCTGCAAGATGCACTGCTGTAGAAAATGCTGCTCATAAAATTATTGAATAGAATGAATGGATTAAGAACATTCACGCTGTTACTTTCAGTGGATTAAATCTCCTTGCTTTTTATTTCAAGTTAATCAGCACTTTGTACTGTAGGACGAAAAACCAACAACCCTGTTCACTAAACCTCCATAGTAGTAATCATTATCATGCCAAAGAACTTTCATTGTTGTGAATAAACTGCTGAACTTTTAGAGATGCCAAATTGCACTTCCTAAGTATGTACTATTTCTGTTCTTTTTAAAGTGAACATAGAGATATATTAAAATGATATATTCAAAAGTTTAGAGTTGAAAAAGTTTCACAAATAATCTAAGCCATGTAATTAATTCTGTCTAAATTGTAGTAAGCACTCTGTATAATACACCTTAATATACTCCCACACATGATATTAATTTTTGCTGGAGGTGGCTGGATGACTTAGTGTGGGGTTTTTTTCAAATTGTATGCCTTACTAAAGAAAGAGATTTTGGTTTTGACTTACTAAATTCACAGAAATCCCATACTACTTTGTGTTTTACCCTGGAGGACTTAAGGAAGTAAGGAATATTTTTCATGAAAATAGAAGATGCACAAATGAGAAACCATAATAGAACCCCCTTGTGTGACATGAACTCTGACATGCTACACAAAGTGCCTCTCTATTATATCTTATACATGCTGTAACTTTTCAATTGTTATGTGTATTTACAAACTGTAGGCAGTCTTTTGAAAACTGGGTACTTGTTAGTTCTTCCTAGTAGAAGGAAGTATAACATTGACTGTGCCATTATTAAAAAAGCATAATAAACTGCAATTATTTTCTCTAATAAAAGCTCACATATGTGCCACATCAGTATCAAAACCCAAAGAATCATGTCACAATAATTACATAAACAAGTATCATGTGTCTAATACCAGTTGTATCAAAGTTTACTGGGTCTTTCAGGGTATTGCTTATTGTAACAGGCTAATTTTAAAAAGAGGGTTGAGGGCTTTTAGAAGTTTTAATCTAGGGTACATTTATGGCAACTAAGGTATTCTGAAAATGCTATGGGAATTGGTGTCATTTCTACTTCACTCATGTGCTGTATCCCCCTTTTCACTCCCCTCATCTAGAAGTAATTGCTTCCCTTGCCAGACATCCTGAGTTTAAATCACTGTTTGGGCACCCAAACAGGTGATTCTTCTGCTTTCAGTCTGTACCTTAAGCCACAACATGGAAGAGAGCAGGGAAAATTGATACCTGTTTCTCCTCACCATGCATAAGTAATTATTTCACATTACCTTAGGTAAAGTTCTGGGGACACTCAACCATCTTAAAACTCATTCAGTTACAACTAGCTGCCCTCCCCAGGTGAGTCTTTCCCCCTTGCTCCCTAAAGTGAAATGTTGCTTGTAAGAATGACCACAGTTACTGTCATAGCTTGCGTAGGGCCAAAATTAACATTTTTTTGAGTTTCTAACTATATTATATTTTATTTAGAATATTTCCTTAGGTTGAAAATAACTTAAGTCTGTAAAAAAAGAAGTCTATAAATCTGAAGTATTTTATGTTTAATCTGAAGAAAACCCTATATAGGTCCTTAAATTAAATGCTAGAATTGTAAATGTCTGTCAGTGAAACTAAGGGATACAGCAGTCTCATAATAATGGTGTAACTCCTAGCTAGGCAGGAAGTGTTAACAAATGGTCCAACTAGAAACCCCTTTCACTTCACATACTTGCTGTTTGATACTGTTGGATGTTTGAGATCCCGTTCAGCAGATTTGAGAACAGATCTCTAAATTCTCTATTTCAGATTGGGTGATGGTTGGTCATGCAACACAACTACATAGTACTAATGTGGGGCAATGGTGATCATCCTTTAACCCCAGTTTATCCTGAACAAACCTCTGCACAGAAGTATAAACAGCTGTCAAGAAAGATAAGACGAGAAGACATTCTTCTGGCTGTCAGCTCAGTGTGCTTCCCCTAGGCTGCAGGGAAAGTATTTATTGGAAACATGTAGCTGAAGGATACTAGTTTTGTCCTGACTAGCCAGACAAGAGGCAGTGGAATTTGATTGAAGACCTGATACTTCCAAACTGTGAAAGCCTTGGTGTACCTTTTCCTCCTAATCATTAAGTGCTCATGTTGTATTAAACACAGTTAAGCTCTTGAGATTTTAGTCTTCGTCTGTGTTTGATGTAGCATTCTGATAAACATTTCCATTTAGGACAGGAAGGCAGGATCACAAGTCGGAGGACCTCACTGTCTGTTTCTTCTGTCTTCTGCCGTCCTAGGCCGTGGTCATGTTTACTTTTTTTCCCCTGTCTACTTTTATTTTGTTCAAATAATTGTTGCTCTAATGTTCTTTCCCCAGTGCATCTCAAAGGTTACAAATGTAACAAATATTGCACCGTGTATTCTTATCTGTGTGATTTTATCTTGTCTTCCTGAGTTTGTCACGGGTATGTACAATTGCTGTTAAAGTCATGATAAATGGGATCCATTTAATTCCCAGATCTGTGGAAGGTCAAAACTGCCCTGGAATTCTTTATCACTCTATCACAAGTCATAGTGTTATCCTCATGGAAAAAAGTTAATTCAGAAAGTCAGTCCTGTTTTTCCTGATTTTAGCAGCTGTATCTGGGTGCAGGGTAATTGTTGATCCTGATCCTCACCACTTCCCGGAGGCACATGTACTTTTAGACCTGCCAGCATAACAACATAGATTGTTGCTCTCTAACCCATTTCTATCAAAATGAGACAGCGTTAACACTGAGGCTGCCTTGAACCAGGCCGTGCTGGCAAATTTAAGAACAGCTTACGTGTTTACACGCTGCACTGTTTGTGATGAAGGGCAGCGGGGCCTGTGTCCCTTTCCCTCAGTTCATCTCTAGGCAGTGTATAACGTCCTATCACAGCCTGAAGCTTTTGTAGCTTTCTGTTTGCATGTGCACTTAAAAGGTGCCCCTGGACTTATGGTAGGGATTACAGCAGGTCAGGCAATGCCTGACTGTGTCACTTCTGCATCAGTTCTTCAGTCACTGGATGGATCTGATGGTTCTTTACCAAAACAGCTAAGCATCTCTGTATTTGACAGCAGGAGCTCTGGAACATCATCCAAAAGCCATTAGGTCCTGGCAGGTCTTGTTTACTTGAAGCTTGAATAGGTCCCTAATAGGACATGGCATTTTGGTGCCATAGTGTTGATGAGGCAGGGGAAGAAGCTGAGCTGTTGCAGATTAGTGAGGGCATCGTATGGTCGATATGCTTCAAAGCATGTATGCAGCTGCCAACAAACAGAAGAGGTCAACTCCTTTTTTTTTTTTTTTTTTCTTTTTGCTAAAGGACAAGATGCCAGAAACAAATAGCCACTAAAAATACAGTGTAAGCTAAGCGTGGGAAAGTTGTTATCACAAGAAGTTTCTCAAAATCTCTATCCTTCAAAATTACTGCAAATACTTAGTGGAATAAGCTAATGCCCAACATTCAAAAAATTTTAATATTTATAAGATTTTTTTTTATACTAAACATTAAGAACAGAGCTTGGTTAGTATTTACAATAAATCTTTCCTTTTTAGTGCTCTTTAGCTGAGTGACTATTTAATAAATATTGGATGAATACCAGCACAAGTAACCACAAGCAGGTACCATTTAAACCCCAACTTTATTTATCTGAGAGTGGAAATACTTTTCTCTTGATCTGGGACCTTTCCATACTGATTGTAGCTGCATAGGCAATTTATTTATATTATTTGGTCAAAAATACTTCAGAGATTAAAAAAAAAAAAGCCACAAAATATATTGTCCTGAACAGTTGCTTTGTTTTGAATTGTTCTTATGCATACCACACAACAGAATGAAGTACCTTGCATTTATCCAGAGTCTTTTCTATGCTGTGCTGTTATATTTGCTTATGTGGACAAAACTGATGAATCCACGTGCTCCTTCCCCACTGCTGAAATCAGCAAACGGTCTGTGCAGAACTCCAGCACATGGGCCTGTTCTCTTCTGATGACATGTTATCTTCTGGACCATTTTATAGCTTGTGCTTGTTCAGTTTGTACCTTAGTATCACAGAATCACAGAATCATAGAGTGTTAGAAATTGGAAGGGACCTCGAAAGATCATCTAGTCCAATCCCCCTGCCGGAGCAGGAACACCTAGATCAGATCGCACAGGAACACATCCAGGCGGGCTTTGAATGTCTCCAGAGAAGGAGACTCCACAACCTCTCTGGCCAGCCTGTTCCAGTGCTCTGTCACCCTCACTGTAAAGAAGTTTTTTCTCATATTCAAGTGGAACCTCCTATGTTCCAGCTTGAGCCCATTGCCCCTTGTCCTATCACTGGATGTCACAGAGAAGAGCCTGGCTCCATCCTCCTGAACACTCACCCTTCACATATTTATAAACATTGATTAGGTCACCCCTCAGTCTCCTCTTTTCCAAGCTAAAGAGACCCAGCTCCCTCAGCCTTTCCTCATAAGGGAGATGCTCCATTCCCTTAATCATCCTCGTGGCTCTGCGCTGGACTCTTTCCAGCAGTTCCCTGTCCCTCTTGAACTGAGGGACCCAGAACTGGACACAATATTCCAGATGAGGTCTCACCAGGGCAGAGTAGAGGGGGAGGAGAACCTCTCTT
>WKFP01015039.1:748435-782992 GCA_011057875.1 Pterocles orientalis
AATATGTAATGACTAAACTTCAAGCTAAACTTTCACAAGTTGCAACCTGCAAGCAGACCATCCAACATTCATGGATCCTTTTTAGACTTAACTGTGTTTCGTTGGAAGACAAGCAGACCATGTGTATGTTTTAGCTTTCAGAAACATTTATAGTGCGGAGCAATTCTGCACTGGGAGGGAAAAGGAAGAAAATTGTAACTTTACACTATTTCTTCTCGTCAGCCTCTTTTCCTGAATTCATACAAAACCTTTGTCCCATTGGCTCAACATTTTACAATACATATTTTTAATACTTGAATAGATTAGCCAAGTTAACAATTGGATGATTGAATTATCACTTTGAAAGTCCAATTTTGAAAGAGTAAATGAATTCATTATGAATTTTTGTTAATTCTGGTGGTGGGAGGAAGAAAATGTATCTTCCTGGGGCCAGCGCTGAACCACTGAAATTGCCCAGTTTAATTCTCTACAAGCCTTTGTGAATTACTAATTCGGCATAAAATGTAAGTAAAACTTTACTCTTGCTTTTACTGCACCTGTTATGAAGGCAATATTCCTTCTTAGCTTGAAAACAGTGTTGTAGTTTTAAGAAAGTGCTTACTCTGGCCTTGTGTTTAAAGTCTACGCTTTTACCTAAAGAGGTGTGATAAAACAATGCTAATTTTTATGTTCTTTGCAGAGCACTAAGGAGTTCATTGAGGTCAACAAGAAATGGTAGAGTTGCTACTATTTAATGGCACCATTTTCATTAAGATTGAGTTGCTAGGCAAAGTATTGTTAGGTGTACTATAAATTTAACAATAACATATTATTACATGTGTAAATGGCCTAGAAATATTCCATTTAATAAGTATGTCTTGTTAGTTGACATACAATTATGCTTCTGGAATAAAATTGGAGAGCAAGAGTAATTTAAACATAATTATCATTTTAGGGCTTAAAAGGTAAATCATACAGAACATGGAATGTGTTCTCGTAGAGTATATCTGAAATACTGTTTTACCTTTGAAATTTTTTTTTTCAAATGGAACAGGATAGGAGTAATTTATCAATCAAAATAGAATCGTGCTGCTCAGTGCTTCAGTTCAGTTCCAAGTTTGGACTTGCACAATTAAAACAACCAGAAAACATATCCATAATTGAGGTTCAGAGTAATCATATATATATATATATATATAATGGCTTCAGTTTTTCTGTTTTACTAACGCTTAACCTAATAATAAAGTGTAAATAATTTATCTTCATTTTAACCCTACATTAAATTTCTTATCAAGCTTACTTCAGAATTTATCAGTCTGTCTATCTATCTGTGTTCATGTCTTTCATTTTTATAGAGATAACAAGATTCATTCACTGCCATCAATACTGTGATAATGGAAGTTGTGGAAAAAAATAATAATTGTGGATTATTAGTTGATTTCACCACATCCTTGTTGTTTAATATTAGTATATAGAAATTGGATTTTGTTATGGATTTAATTATTATAAGATATATTTTTATACTTTTGCTTTTTATGTCTTGTTTTGTATTTAAAACTCCTCTCTTCCCTTGTAAAACTTCTTAATAATATTTTGTTTTTCACACATGCATTATTATCACATATAGTGTGGCTAAGTTTAAGGTGCTGTCATCCTTAATATTATTATTTTTTGATGAATTAGTTCATAAATTCCCTACCTTAGCACCGTATAATTATTAGTTCTTTTATCAGCGAAATAGAAAATTAATGCTGGTCAGTCTTCAAGGACCACTTTTATTCACTTTGATCTTTTTGCTAATAGTTCACTAGTGAATAGTTTCACTAATCGTTGTTGAATGTGTACAATTTTTTTTCATGTTTGTTTTCCTTGAGGAATCAATTTCTTTTCCACAGTATTCTCTTTGCTGGGAATACATTCTTTAATAGTCTGTTTAAATTTTTCCTTTCATACTCACAGGCTATTACTCCTCCATGTGTTCATACATCCCTTTTCTTATATTGTTAGCTTGAATGTATTTATAGACTGCGATCATGATTTTTCTTTCTGTGGTTTATAAATTTAAGTTTTTCACCCTTGGCTAATTTTTCTTGTTCTCCTTGCTCAATAACATTTTTTTTCTGTTCCTCTTCGTATTTTCTCATGTTTTTCTTTGTCCTCCTTACAATGAGAAGCCAAGAATACAAGATTTATGAAGCAAGAGTGAACAAGGAAAAGTACATGCATAGTTATAGTTCTGAAGACACATCCTCTGTCAGTGAGGATCTAAAAATTTATTATTTTTTATGGCAGTCATATGATTATATACCTGCTCTGCATTACAAATAACATCCCCCGCATGCCTGGGACAGAGACACATTCTCCCCCCATTTTCTGTCTCTTGTTGTCAAGTATTCCCTTTCCTGTGTTAGTGAATAATAAATCATTAGTCTGTTATAGTGAGGTGAAGGCTGCCACCAAATCCACAGTTACTTTATCCTTTCTGCCATGTTTTGTACTATAAGTGGCTGAACTGCTCTAGTTGGTGCTGAACTCTCGGGTATTTATGCCCTGAACACTCCCATGGGACCAAGCACTTCATGGGATTTAGGCACCTAGTTTGCAAGTCCAAAATGGAGTGGGCCAACAGAGGGGCATGGAGTCACTCACCTCTGCAAAAATATGTCTCTGTATGTCACAGTAGAAAATCAGATGTCTAGGTAATTGTATTCAAGAAGACGTGAGCACTTTCAGCCTTTCAGACTTAGGGCAAAACCTAATCTAGTCTTTTAGATGCCTAATATTAACTTCCTACACAGATCAAAACTTCAGGTATCTGTCTCAGGTGTCAGTACAGTCAAAAGTTGACCAGCATCTCTGGCTGCCAGAATGACTACCTAAATTCCTTACAAAATAGATGGCAACAGGCCGATGCCTCTGAAGACCTGCAGTGTGGATGCTTAGCCTGCCTAACATGAGTGTTTTCCCTGCTTTGATCATACATCTGACTCAGCCAGCAGCAGGAGGCAACACAGGTTGCTTAAGCTAATTCTCTACCTCTCATACATGGTATTTATGAACCAGTAAGAAGTGTCAGTCACCTCCTGGCTACCCTCCTTGCATTGCCACCTTTTCTTTGCCACATAGCTTCAGCAGGAGACAGAGAGCTCTTACGTTCAGGATGCCACCAAATGGCCCTGCTCCACATAGAGCACTTTGGAGAACACCAAATGCTGTACACAACTTAGAATGAACGTCAGCTGCTTTCTGGATCAATGCTTAATTACTAAGCTGTTAAACAAGTGGTAAGCTCCAAATCAAAGATTTTTAAGGGATTTTAAACAGAATTCATGCCTCTCTGCCTGATTCTGGATCATAATAGAGCCTTTAGTAAAAAAAAAGTTGTCTCCCTTGCCTTTTGAGGCAATTTTGATCATGCACCAATGAGTAAACAGGGTAAGACAGCCTGGTTACTTTAACCACATTCAGAATTAGCCTGCTGGAAAGCAGATTTGTTGGAACTTGGTTTGGGGACCACATTTGGTTTTAGGCAAAAAAATCTAGTGTCCTAAGCACTTTTCCTGTAAATTCCTCAAACATCTCTGAATCCGCAGGTTTTACTTTCTCCCACTACACACTGTCAGAGTGAAAGAGTAAGCATTAGTTCCTACAGTCTCCAGGCAACTGACGATAAACACACTGAAAGAACACCAATTTTATTGTCCTGAAATCCTTAGAATACTAAGTAAGGGCTTAATTCAGAAAAAAATAAAATTATTTACAATTGTGTGAAGCTGTACTATTACAAATGTTTTAAAAATCTAGAAACTCTGGGCAAATCCTCAGCCTGATGTTAAGGCTTCTCTGCTCTGTTTTGTTTTTAAAAGTCATTTGCAGCACATCTTGTTTGGCAATTGAGACTTCATCCTGTGTGTGACATCCTTGTACACTTTTTTTAAGCAGCAGGGATCCCTGGCTGTCAGAATAGTCTGTAGGCATAAGTGTTTTTCACTAGGGGGACTGGCATTATTCCATCCATCTGTTCTAGAATAAATTCCATCCACTATGACTTTTTAAAATCAGTATGCTTTTTGCTGCTTTGGTTATGTTTGACTGAATATTTTAATTGAAAAGTGTCCATCACTAAGTATTGGCCAATCAGCACAAGCCACTATTCTCCTCAGAAAAGCCTGCTCCGATTCAGGTTTCATGCTGGAGTAGATATAAAAATGAAGTTTTATAATGAACTTTTATAGAAGCAGAATTGTATTCAGAATGTATTGGTATGAGAGAGGTAAGAAGAGGGAAACTGCAAGACAAGCAATCCAAAACCAATTTAATAATCCTGATGGCTTAGTTTAAGCTCATTCAAATGACAGAGCATCTTTTAAGGCATATAAATTAACATTATACCTGAAATTTTGAATTCTCTCTGAGCTGCAAACCTTATCATGATCTGCTATGTATAGCTTTCTGAAGCACAAAGCTGTCTCTGTAAAGTGTCCTTGAAAAGTCACTCAGAAAAATTTACCATCTTAACAATAGAACACACAGAAAAAAAAAAAAGAAAGCAAAGAACTTCTCAATGGGAACTAAGGCTGATGGAGGGATGTGAGTTTGGCACAAGGATATTTTATATAGAGTGGCAAGGGAAGGAGGAATGAAATTGGAGTGATATAGCTTGGCAAGTGCCTCCAGGAGTCTGAACAAGAGGTATTTGCCTCTAGAAGACAGGTTTAAAAAGCCTGCCGACATTCTTTAATATTTCTTAAAGCATTATCATGCTCCCTCACACAACAGTTACAGTCTCAAAAATAGAAGAAAACTTGCACAGAAGGTGCTTTCAGTTCTCTGATGGAACTTCTGTAAATAGCTTATATGTATACAATGTAATGTGATGTATTGGATTTGGTCAATGATACCTAAAACTCACATTTACTTCATACGTGCATTTCCTGTATTTTTTAATTGCTTACATTATCTTTCATAATACTTTTTTTTCCCTAAAATAATACTGTTAAATTTTGCAAAATGATGGCCAGGCTAACTAGTGTCATTGTTGAGGGCAAGTCTGCAAGACTGTAAGGGAATTTTAAGAGCTATCAGTTTTTCTCTAATCTCCTTGATGGCCACAGTGTACATACACCCCTCAGTACATAAGTGACTCAGAACCACCGCAGTGCAAACTCATCTTTTCCTCAAGTCGTTGCTGGGAGTCCTAGGAGGGGGGACATACAGAGTGTGTGACTGAGGGTTATCATTAATATCTGGACATACTGCTGGACAATCAGGAGGTCATAAAGGACAGGACAAGGAGGAAGGCTATTGTAGCAGTGGTGATTTAAGGATGGTGGTTTAGATGACCTGCCTATCACTACAGTTAGTCAGATTTAATGTCCACATATCAATCCTTTTGCTCCAGATCAGGGAAGTCATATTGAAACGCCTGGGTTTCACTGGGGCAGCAGTGTGTCACAAAGAAACCTGGGTTGTAAGTGTCAATACAGCAATGGACTCAAGGATGTATCAGTTTATCTTCTGTGCTTGCAGTGGGTTAGTCCTGACTTAGAAAACTCCAAGATAGGGATGTTTTGGTTACCCTTTTTCAAACCTATGCAGTAAAACAAAGCAGATTTTATGGACTAGGAGACTGTTTCTGAAATGCTTGGCTGAGGACTTGCCAAAGGTTTATTGACACCAAAGTGCAATTACACAATGAGTTTATTTCAACAAAGATTATTAAAAAGTTGACATTTTTAAATTTATGCAAAGTGTATACCAGAGGAAAAAAACATAAGTCTTCCTAATTTTTTTTCTGAATCCAATATCTGTTGATCACAGGAAAAATTCATAATTGAAACCTGTTTTCATGATATGTTGTCCCAAAGCATTGATTTTTTTTTTCCACTCTGGGGTATTCTCTTCATCACTGAAAAAAACAAACAAACAAACAAACAAAAAAAACTGTGCTCTTAACAAGAAGAGCAAGACATCAAGCTTTCTGTTACCTTTTCAGATGTTAGATTAATTTTGTTTCTCTGTTTTCAAGAAGAACAGAGACAATAACATTACAGTATGAGAATTATAATTATCCTCATCGTCATTCTTGCAGTTCTGCAAGTTGTTACAGCAATCTTTATCCAGAGAAATAAACTGTAAAACCTATTCAGAAAATCTCTTTCCAAGGGAGCTTTTTCCAATCCAGAAACTTCAGTCTGTAAAGAAACCACAAAATTATCTAATTGTTACACCACCGAATTCTTTTTATCTTGGCTCTTCCGTCAGTTTGTGAGTTTGCTTCTTTGTTTTGTTTTGTAAAAGTACCATTTTCAACCTCTTCTTGTCTTTTCTCCTTGAAGAGTAATACTCATCCACAGTTTGACCTTTTGCCAAAGAGCTTTGTTGTCTATAAACCCTTTTCTCTCCCTTCTACTTTCTCCAGAGTGAAAGCTCTCTGGGAAATGTATTGTTTCCTTCCCAGGCAGTCAGGGACCCCTACTCCTTACTAAGACATATGGAGGGTGATGCAGGCATTTAAACTGAAGTGTGGTTCACCCTGTTGACAGTTTCTTGGTTTGACATGTGGGAATGATCCTTGATGTATCTCATTCAGTGTTCTGCTTCTGGCAGTGGCTTATAGCACATGATGGTAAAAAGGAGATCATACACATGGCACCTGAACAATTGGGTTATTCTGAGTGAAGCAGGATGAACTGATTCTTTCAACTTGAATGTGAATATTTTTTTCAATTATTTTTTTAACTAGTGTGTCTGAGAGTCCATTGTCTGGAGTTCCTGTGTCTGAAATAGAAAAGATGAAGAGCTGGCCCTAAATAGTGACACAGGGTATTCTAGAGAAAACCACATACAAGATTCAGGGTGAGATTAAAACACAGCCTGTCCTCCATTTAAGGTACAGGGAGTGGAGTGTCCCTGTCAGAGTCCTTCATGATCACAGCATTCGTATGAAAAGCACTTTTGGCCAATTATATTGCAAAGATCACCGGTGCCTAGTATCATGTTGAAATTCAGCACAGTAGTAAAGATTAAAGGGCACATCGAGATCCCTCTTTCTTTGGCATATGTTTAAAGATGCAAGGCTTTATCTGTAATAAAATAACTGACCAAAACAAAAATGCTGTTAGCATGTCTGTATTTGAAAACATTTCATTATTTCATGTAGCTGCACAAATATCCAAAACCAGATTAATTATTTGTGAGCTTTTCACAGAGTAATCACATATGGATTTTTCTGATTGCAAATTAAAGGTTGTTTTATGTTTACATACAAGTCAGATTTTTATTTTGGCTTTTTTTCTATTATTTATCCTTGTCACGTGGGGCCTTTAGTAGATAACATGGCATCATGTTTTCAAATGTCAGAGCCAGAGGTATTTTTATTAGCTGGAGGTTTGCCTTTTTTTTTTTTTTTTTCCCCTGGGGGTCAGTGAGAGGCGGGCTTAAGACTTGAATAATTAAAAGTGATTTGTTTTCATGATCTGGGTGAAGTGTTTTTGCCAGATGCTTGAGATACCACTGAGATCAGGCAGAATTTTGTCACATCATCCAGGAAATCCTTATCAAAACACAGCTTGGATCTCTGGCGGCACTGGGTGTGTGGTTTGATAATGGAGTCCTATTTTCTTGTCTGCACACCAGTCCTTTGTTGCAGAGGGCATTTATTAAGGAAACATGTGGGGAAACATCAGTTATCTTTTGTGCCTTCTGTTTTCTATAAAGGCCAGCAAGACAAGGAAAGCTCAACCAAAATAATTGAAGGCTTCCTAGGATAAGTCAGGTAAGTCAGGGGAGAATACATATACAGCTCCAGTAGCAGTATAGTTCCTGATAAAACAAAGTGATTTTCATGTAGGTTAGTAAAACAGCTCAAATTTTAAAAGGCCGTAGACCTTATTTTTCAAAGGGATTTTGATCAGTGAAATTACTGCATACCAATACAGGTTGTTGTGCTATATATACATGTAACTGGTATAAACCAATTCTGAACAAAGTTCATTTAAAAATTGAGAGCTTCAGAGCTGGTGAACCACCACTTCTAGTTTTTATGGACTTCTACAGAAACAACTGATAATTATAAAAATCCTGAGCAAGTTAGCTTTAATCAGTATCGTAATAATTAAGATGACTATTTTTGGACCAATAAATAGCTTCTGTAGTAGTAACTCAGGTCTGATGTGTTTATGTTTCTATTTTTGTGGTGGGTTGACCTTGGCTGGTTGCCAGATGCTCACCCTGCTATTCTCACCCTCCTTCCTCAACAGGACAGGTGCAGAAAGTTAGATGGAAAAGATTGTGGGTCAAGATAAATGCAGGGAGATCACTCACCACTATCATCACAGAGAAAACAGACTTGACTTGGGGAAAAAGTAACTTAATTTATTGCTAATGCTAATTAAAATCAATTAGATGGTGAGAAACAAAAAACTAAACACTTCTCACCCACACCCTTTTTCCCAGGCTCAACTTCACTCCTTCATTCCCAACTCCTCTACCTCCCCACCTCAAGTGGCGCAGGAGGATGGAAGATGGGGCACAGGTTTACAAATAAAATATGAGTTAATTAACAATACTAGAGTGGAATTGATATGAGTTAGAGATGATTTCTTTTATCCAAGCTTTGTTCACGTCTGGGCTTCATGTTTCTAATAACTATGAGGTTAATACTTTTGTTTGCTAATGATGAATTTGTTAGTTTTTAGCGTTGAATTAAATAAATAAAAATGTAATCACCAAAATCTGAGGCAATTTATCACAAAAATCCTCCTGAGAATAATGTAAAGGAAGGTGAATAGTACAGGTTAATATGACTTCTCTCTGTTTTCTGAGACAGTCTCTGCTATGTACATGCATGGAATTACAATAGTTTAATTGGGTTCAGTAACCGAATGTTGCCCTAACAGGTATTGTGCAATCACACAAACTTGTGTTAGGCAATAGCCTCTGAAACAGGCTCTGGAAGGACAACGTGGGCTTCCTCGGGTATACATACTGCCACCAGTGAAGGACAGAGCGAAGAGCGCAGTGACAGGGACAAATGGCACAAGTTATGAAACACAATGAGAATGAAAAACGTCATGTTAACATACACGATGACACAATAACACTTTCTTTTTAACAATATTTAACACTATCTCAAATATTTGTGCAAAAAATTTAATGATATTTTTCTACAGTATGTGTATATTGGTTTGTATTATTTTGGCTGTGTTGAAATGTCTGATGATGCTATCCCTCAGACAATATTACTAGGTTGCCTGCTGCAGTAGTCATAATATGAAGATACAAGTAGAATTATTTTTCTTGTTGCCAACATTAATGACCCAAATGGTTAAAAACCACAGAGATAGGAGACTCAGATTTGTAAGCCTATATTAGACATGTACATAAGTAATCTTTTTTGCAGGTACTAAGTGTCCACTTAGTTCAGCTTACATTCACGTTTGCTGGCTTAAATAACAGGAAAAGGAGGTTGATTACCTACATTACTTTCTGTGTCCAGATCTGTCTTTTTCAATTATTATCTGTTTGCCATTGGTATTACTGTTGCTTTCCAAGGCAATTAAATTGTCATATCATAGCTGCAATAATGCAGTTTATAGATAAACTTCTGATACCAACTAGCTGTGTACTGCTTGCATTTTCTGTTATCTGTAGTCATTTCCCTTTCTACATTCATAAGAAAGTGCTGTAATAATGGTTTGGAGGTCTCTTAAAAATAATACTTTTATTTTTATTTTTTCTTCTTCTAAAATATGCTTTGTGTAGTATAATGTACTTGTAGAAGATCAAGGAGCCTAGAACGCATAGCTACCTTCATCTCAAGAAAACTGTGCAAAGTCCTAGATAGATAATACAAGGAAGAAGCTCCAATATCAACCTGTTTGCCACCATCATTGGCATAAAAATAAATGGCTCATTCATGTTCTGTGGCCCACAGCAAATAGGTTTCTAGTTTAGGTATGGAAAGCATCAAAGTGGAGATGAGGTGAATAGGAAGACTTACAGAGCTAGTTAGTAATAAAGTCTTGTGTGCCACTCAATATTTCTGTTACTGCTGCTCTTATCAAAGCAGAACTTGAATTTCTTATGCTTAGCATAAGCTCTACATCATTACCTGAAATTGCTACACTTTGCCAGTAGTGCCAACTTCACCTTCCATTTTATAACTTAATAAGGTATAGCTTTTTTACTGGCCACCATTCAGTAGTTGACAAGTATCTGATCAGGCACTCAGTGGAGCTTTCCATCTGCTGTTCCATTCTTCCTATCCAGGCTTCATATGGCATGTATTTTCTCTTCAAACATTGAACTTTAAGCTTACAAAGGACTTTCTCTGTCTTGTGCTCCAGCTTGCATGATGTTGCACTAATCTGCCATATCTGAGTGATATTTTTTCGTTTGAAAATACCCTTAGTGATTTGTTCTTATCGCAGTGACAGTTTTGAGTAGGGATGGATCCTGTAGCAGGGAGGGTGTAAAGGGAGGATGTCACAGAAATGTTCATGTTTAAAATTAATTTTATAAATAAGTTCAGGCAAAATTATTTTAGATCATATTGGTTTTGTTGCTGATCCAGTTTAAATCTTAACACTTTCAAAAGTCTGAAGGCATAACGTTCTGTGGCTTTAGCATAAATATACGTATTCTTGTATCCTGTCAATGAGCATAATTTTAATATGATTTGTGATTTTGCAGTAATTTCATTGCAATTTGAATTGAAAAACAGCTGTAAGCTGCTTCAAATGGAAGAGAAAAAAACCACATTAGATAAGAACAAAAGATCACGGAAGTACAGAGATTTCCCTCAAGTGGGAGCCATTAGTAGTTGCCTAGTGAACAGTGCAGGACCCTGTGCAGCATGGCCATTCCTTCAAATTGCCCTCTCTCGTTTCAGCAGATGCTAATTATGAGACCTCTTAAACCAAAGGCTGTGGCCAGACCACTGTTTTTAACTGCTCTCAATGAACTAATTTTTCATGAAATTCTCTAGTTTTTCTCTGTCTAAACCACAAAAGCCTGTGACAATATTTTTCCCAGTTTCATTATTCACCCTGGTAAAAAATATTTCTTTGTTTGTTTGTTTTTGTTTTCAGTCTTTCTCACATCATTGCAGCTGACTACATCTATGGCTAATACTGTGAGAAATAATAAAACTTGTTCACCACTTACTTTATATCACTCTTGATTTTAAAAGTTTTTTTCATATCCCCCTAGAGGTCTCTCTTTACTGACTTCAAGACTCCTAATTAGTTTAGTCTGTCCTCAGTAGAAATGCTCCACTGTTCTGATCATCCCTGTTTCGTTACATTTCTTTGAACTTTTCCAGTTTTACTGTGCCTGCTACTGCAAGTTTGGTCCTCTCTCCAATAGTGCAGTTCTCTGTTTCGTTTCCCACTCTCTCCTAATGATTTATAAAATCTGTGGTTTGTTTATCATCAAGCTGACATATTAGGTTAAATATCTGGAATAATTCTATAATTTCCTGAGTAGTAATAGTTTATTTAGAACCATTACTGTGTATGTTAAATATTCTTTCCCAGGGAGGTACATAATTTTGCATTTGTTAGGAATCTATTCCATCTGCCATTCTATCTGCCATTCTGATGCCTTGTCATTCAGTGTTGTGATGTCCTTTGCAACAATTTGCTGTCACTTTTAATATTGTCTGCCTTGCAGATTTGAATAGTCAGAAAACTTCAGCACTTTCATACATCATCTCTTCTTACAGCATGCTTTCTTCAAGTGTTCAGTGTTGCTGAAGCTTATGAAAGAACAGGTATCTTGGGAAGGTTCAGACGCTGATTCTTAACGTCCTTCAGCAAAAGTAGTGTTGATTCTCCTACAACAAATTATATTCATCAAAATGTTTTTCCAATCTAAACTGATTGTAGTCTGCAAAAGGGAAGGGAAGGGAAGGGAAGGGAAGGGACAGAATAGCATTTGACCAAATTTATACCCCATCACACTGACTTGATAGGACATTAGCCATCACCTCTGGTTGCTGATCTCCTTTTACAAGGGTGGAAGAGAAAGTCCAGTGTATAATAATGCTGAAAATTAATATTTACCTTTGAAGACTTTTCACCTTACAGATTAAACTGATCCACAGAATAAAATAATTAGAAATATGTAAATAAGATAGGAACTTAATAATTAGAAAAAGTAAATGAAATCTACTGTTCCAAGAGACTTTGTCTTGAAATCAGGTTTTAAATTTTTCTGGATCCCACAGGGAATCTGTAGCAGTCGCTGGAACAGCATACAGCCTGACAGTTTATTCATGGACTGTCAGCTGTATCAACTAATTTGGTAATGGTATAACTCTTATAGATGAAATGGATGGATCAGATTTAGTTTGTCTCACTTGGGTACCTGAACTTAGTCAGATCAGATCTCCCTCTGGAGGCCTTCAGAGACACATTCTTTCACTGAGTATATCAGAAATTTGGTGGAGGTTCAATACCTAAAATGTAGACAGAAGTTAGGGTCGTAAATTAGGTAGATTGGACCTCACCTCTGCTTTCTAAATAGAAGTTATGACTGTGATAGGACAGTGTCTTCTTTCCTAGGAAAGTAGTGTCATTACATGGGGAAGGTTTATTTGCTCAGTTCTAAGGGTTTTACATTACGTATGTAGTGAAACTGACTTCTGGTCAGGGGATGAAGAAAGGGACTTGATTGCAGTTTAGCAGCATTTGCCACAGCAGGAAAGGCATTTTGACCTAGAGGAGGGCAGCTGTGCAGGAAGCCTTTGTTCCTACCCGAGCTGCTCACAAAGCAAAAACATGAACGTCACTTCAAAAATATCATAGACTCTGACAACCATTGGCAGGTCTGGGTAGAAGTCGGCTGGCACTTTGGTTAGTTGCCCACAATACAAAGCTCTTTACTGTGGAGTTTTACTTGTTGCCATGATTTTATTTGTATAGTGAGATAAATTCAGAAAAAAAATTGATGACTCCTGTTTTTTTCATATTTTCCCATATGTGCACAAGCTTTATTTGTTCCTTTCTTCTCTCCAATGTAGAACTACCTGTCAATAGCAAGGCATTCTGAATGGGCATTGATCCTTTCTTACCTTGGCTGCAGTAACAGAGCAGCAGGGGGGCAAGAGATTGACTCTGCTTCGTTATTTTTTACTGCTCAGAAAGGAGGCTCTCACTAACCTAAGTTCCTCTTACACCTAACTATACTATTTGCCAGGAAGGTCAGTTGCGTGCATCTTCATTATAAATGGAGTTCTAATCAGTATGTCATCAGGCTAGAGGTAAACCACAGGGTAAACCGTTACACCGGTAAAAACAGCGCCATGCAACACGAAGCAGGAACTAGCAGGTGCAGCATTCATTACATAAAGGTATGCTCTTGCTTTAGCAGAAAAGCAGCAATAACAATATTATCAGGTTATCTTCTCTTGAGTTAAACATACTCTTTCTAGAGAGATCATCTATACCACTGAGAAACTTGCAGACCTTTAATGTTATGTAAATATTATTTTTTCCTGTTGTTTCATTAGTAATAGGACTCCTCTTTGAGAAAGACATTGTAGTTAGCCTCAAACAATTGTTTTAATAGCTACTGTCTAGGAAGGGCTAGAAAGTCAGTAGACATACATCATTTAAAACACTGACTAATATGATTATATGAAAAAAGCTCCACTGATTTTTTGCAGTCTTGTGTAAAATAGCATACATTATGAAATTAAATTGAGCACTGTTAGCCTTCCTGTCCTAGTCTAATCCACACTAAATTGGCCAAAACCAATTGTAAACACCTCTTTCTTGACAAGTCATGATCGGATAGATGATTGGTTTTTGTATAATTCAAGGAGGTCTTTTACTAACAAGCCAGAACATCCAGAACATTTCAATTGGCTAGATTTAATCAGCTAACCTAAAATTGTCAGCTTTTTTTTTTTTTTTTTCTAGGCACTATGAAGAGTCTGTCTCAGGCAGTTTAATTTGCCTTTCACAGTCTATCACAAGGCTCATGATTATTTCTTACAACAAAATATTCAGTGCAACAAATTAGTAGATTCTGCTATGTTGGTTGGGCTGCATTCCAATTCCTGCCTTAGTGATGCTGGCTGCCTTCAGCATTGCCAGCACAATAATTATTGCTGAGTTTTCTAGACCTCATCAAACCAGCAAGGTGATCACCCCATTGGAACAGCTGGGGATATGAGGTATGGAAAAGTGGAAAGAAATTGCTGCAACTCTGTGCTATTGTGCCAACAAGTGCCACTTGAATGCTGGCAGCTATTGGCAGGGGTAGGTCTTTGCTGGAGGAGAGTTTGCAGCAGTTCTAGATTATAGCTTTTACTGCTTGCAAGGAGAATTTCAGTGGGCACTGAATTAAAGAAAGCAATTTGGAAGGTTGGGAAAATAAAGATTTGAAGGCAAATGTAGAAGGGGACATGATGATTTGTGACAATGAAGCAATTTTTGTTTTACTATATGTGATTGGCTACTTGATGAAGTAAAAAGCTTCCACAAACACCATGATGTCATATATGCAGGTTTGTTAGGCAGCTGTCTCAACTTTTCCTCAGATAATTAAGGTACCAACTCGTGTAAGCAAACTAATGTCATTCTTGTTCCAATACTAAGAAGTAGTTTCTCAGTATTTAACTCTATGAAGTACAGAAGCAAAGTAGAAGAAAAAATCTTATCTTAGATATTTAACAATACTGTCATGATCAAAATACTTGCTGGGAGACTACTGCTGTGCTTGAGCATATATTTTGGTTAAAGAAATGGATTTAATCCAGGACACTCCACACTAAATTTTACATAAAATAAGCACCCAGTAAAAATCAGAGTTTAGCCTCAAATTAGTTGATGTAAATTATCTGCATGTAAATCAAAAAAACATTGATTGCAGAAAACATTTATGCAAATAAGAAAGCCCATTATATCTCTCTTCAGTATCTCTATTTCCTTTCCTCTTTCTCTCTTTTGTGTGAATATTTTGATTTTGATCCAACTACATTTTACTTTCAGGACAATCTACTCATGTGGGAGTGTACTAGTTTGACACCATTTTCATCACTGGGATACAGCGACACCTGTTAGAAGTTCACTATGGAATATAGAAAGCATTTATCATGTGTGTTTAGTCTATCCTTTTCCTTGTTGCTCACATTTTTAACTTTTCAATCTTAACATACTGGAAGTAGCACTTTGTGATTCACTATCAGGCAGATAGTCCCAGAAGACTGGAAACTTGCCAATATGACACCATAAGAAGGACCCGGGGAACTACAGGCCTGTCAGCCTGGCCTCGGTACCAAAGATTATGGAACAGCTCATCTTGAGTGTGCTCACACGGCATGTACAGGACACACAGGGGATCAAGCCCAGCCAGCATGGATGGGTTCATGAAAGGAAGGTCGTGCTTGACCAACCTGGTCTCCTTCTCTGACCAGGTGACCTGCCTAGTGGATGAGGGAAAGGCCGTGGATGTCATCTACTTGGACAATAGTAAGGCCTTCGACACTGTGGCCCACAGCATTCTCCTAGAAAAGCTAGTGGCTCATGGCTTACACAGGAACACCCTTTGCTGGATAAAAAACTGTCTGGATGGCCGATCCCAGAGAGTCGTGGTGAACAGTGTTAAGTCCAGGTGGCAGCTGGTTGCCAGTGGTGTTCCCCAGGGATCAGTTTTTGGGGCCTGTCCTGTTTAACATCTTTATCAATGACCTGGATGAGGGGATTGGTGCTCCCTCAGTAAGTTTGCTGATGATACCAAATTGAGTGGGTGTGTTGATCTCCTTGAGGGTAGGGAGGCTTTGCAGAGGGATCTGGACAGGCTGGACCGATGGGCCAGTTGTATGAGGTTCAATAAAGCCAAGTGCCGGGTCCTGCACTTTGGTCACAACAACCCCCTGCAACGCTACAGGCTTGGGGCAGAGTGTCTGGAAACCTGCCCAGCAGAGGGGGACCTGGGGGTGCTGGTCGACAGCAGGCTGAACATGAGCCAGCAGTGTGCCCAGGTGGCCAAGAGGGCCAATGGCATCCTGGCCTGCATGAGAAATAGCATGGCCAGCAGGACTAGGGAAGTGATTGTGCCCCTGTACTCGGCACTGGTGAGGCTGCACCTTGAGTACTGTGTTCAGTTTTGGGCCCCTCACCACAAGAAGGACATAGAGGTGCTGGAGCAGGTCCAGAGAAGGGCAACGAAGCTGGTGAAAGTTCTGGAGCACAGGTCTTACAAGGATCAGCTGAGGGAACTAGGGTTGTTTAGTCTAGAGAAGAGGAGGCTGAGGGGAGACCTTATCACTCTCTACAACTCCCTGAAAGGAGGTTGTAGTGAGGTGGGTGCTGGCCTGTTCTCTAAAGTAACAAGTGATAGAACAAGAGGAAATAGCCTCAAGTTGTTCCAGGGGAGGTTTAGGCTGGATATTAGAAAAAAATTCTTCACTGAAAGAGTGATCAGGCATTGGAACAGGCTGCCCAGAGTAGTGGTGGAGTCACCATCCCTGGAGGTGTTCAAGAAACGTGTAGATGTGGTGCTTAGTGTAGTGAGTTAGGTGGTGTTGGGTTGGACTTGATGATCCTTGAGGTCTTTTTCCAGCCTTAATGATCCTATGATTCTATGATTCTATCTCTTGGGCCAGAACATTATTATAGTACTCCGTTTTTTACTATTTGTTACCTTGTAGGTTGATAAGGCCTGAATGCAAAAAGATAATATTTCTGAAACAATATACTTAAGGAGATCTTTGTATGCATATGTGAATTGGCATACTAAAAAGAGATCAACATACAGTATTAATACATTAGTCATTGCAGACTAGCTTTTTATTTGTTACATTTGTCATCAGGGCTAGAGAACAGAAATGGCCAGTTTGCCTTTTAATTTTATTGTAGCTTTAATGTAAGAGGCAAGAGAATGAGACAGTAATCTGTACTGCTTATTACAGAGGCTGTGCTTTCCAGGGGCAGGTGATGGTTTTTGTATTTCTTTCAAACAGAAGTCTTAAGAGTCCCACTCATTTAAATATACTATTTCATAAAACCAGAAAAAAAACTCTGTGTTTTCCTTGAAATGTTTAATGGGATCTTTGTTGAGGGCGGTGTCCAACTGACTCACTCTAGCTGTCCACAGGGCTTGGAATGGGGACCCCTACCCCAGTTGCCCAATCCAGTGTTTTCCTCTGACTGTGACAACATAGTGTTTCATATGCTGCCTTTTTTTCCTATAATCATGTTCCAAAGCAGATTAAATACAAATGGTGAAATATTTAAAATTGCCGCAAATTGGCCAGCTCTAATTAATTATTCTTGAGTTGGATCAACAATCATGAACTAGCCTATGAGAATACTCCTTTTTCTTTACCACACAAAAAAAAATATCTTCACTGCTTCACTCGTAGAATGGAAATTTTTGTTTGTGGAATTGGATTATAGACAACAATTGTTGTTCCCCAGATGTGGTTAAATTTAAAGATGCTGGACCTGGGTCACTGAGCATCTGGAAGATGAGGTCTGAGACCTTGTGCTTGTCCCTGGGACTCTGCAGAGAGCAGATGACATGTCTGACTCTTAAGGTAGCCGTGTTGCAGGTAAGATGCATTGCTGCCTTCAGCACTACTTGGAGTTCCCTAAGCACTAACGGCTTTATACACAAGTAATAAGCAGAGTTTAGCAGCTACAAATTTTTCTGACTATAACTGATGTCAATTACCTCTCTTCTATAAAGTGGTCTACATAGTTTAAATGTCGGTTTTCATGTAATGCCAAAGCATGAAAACTTTGTAGATTCTTCACATATTCTCTATAAGAATAATTAATATTCCAGCAGGAACATCGTAAGAGAGAGATTTCTGTAAGGTCAGATAAAGTTAACATCCTGCTTATCCAGGTTTAGTTCTGGAATGAGTGACTACAAAGCCTACAAAGCAAGGAGCCCTCTGTGCCTTACATTTCTGGCGTGGGTTAGCTGTCGTTCTCTCTCTTGCTTCTTGGACACTCACATGTCTGAATACAAGTAAAACCACCATAGTGACTCTAGAGTGACTATTTTCACATTATATAGTCCTCTGATACCAAATGCCTGGTTCTTATTATCACAAGACTCAGTCCTGATGAGAAGTGAGTGATCCTAGCCAATACCACTCAAAATTATTTGGATAATGAGTTTATCAGGCCACATTCTGGTTTTGGCTGAAGAAACATATACAGAAGGGTTTCACTACATCAAGTTAAGATAACCTAGTTACATCCTCTTGTCAGCTCCAAAACAGCATTATCATATCTTTGTTGACTTTACAAATGCAATATACTGTAATTTGAATCACAGTGTAGAAACTAGTTGTATCTTTATGAATGAAAGTGAGAACTGTTTTATTGTCAAATTCTTCCATAAAGACAGAAACAATGTGGAAGTATTAGATAAGGCTAATCTTTCTGAATGCTCTCTGCATGCTTGATTTTGCCTTCAGGCTTTACTGCAGGCAAATTCAGATTGTGCAGTTATAAAACATTATTAAAGCTTAATTAATAAAAGTATTTTTATGCTCAGAACTGTCTCAAAGCTTCCAAGTAGTGTCAGTAAAATTGAATTTTGCCACTTTAAAGATGAGGTGTGGGAGGCAGAGCTTTGATGTTCTTACTAGCAGAAGGATGTGAAGGAGAGAGGGAGAAAGAAGAATAGAACTAGGGCAGAGAGGTGCAAGGGAACCCCTGAGAGGTCAGTCTTCATCGTCCCATTATCAGTGGCAGAACAGGAGAAGATGGGGTTGAGCATGTTGGTGGTGTTTAAACCTATTCCCACCAGTGGTTACTAACCCATCTATCATGATCCCTCCTTTGGCCACAGTCACAGCTTTCCTGTCTCTGCAGACCTTTGACATAAGCAAAATAGGCGTCAAGCCCAAGACCATGCTCATGACCTACCTGACTTTGTACCAGGTAGTCATACGAAGCTACCGATGCAGAGTACTGCCTCCAGTAAACACTAGGTTCCCAGTATGTTTACGTGGTTTTGTTAATTCTTGATTGTGTCTTAAGCTTGCACCAGTAAACTGGCACAGCTTTTGTAGCAGGGTCCTGTAGCTGGGACAGGCACTATGTTGCTATGCTGCTTCCAGAACTGAGCTGGCATACAAAGAGACGTCAGCTGTGTCTGCCCTGCGCTCTCTGGTTTCAGAAGCACTGCAGGAAGATACAGGCCTGCACTCAACAGTTCTGTAAATCTGGCCTTCTAAAAGTAAAAATCACATCTAAGCAAGTATATTAAAGGGTTCTTATGTATTCTAGCTATCTTCGTTAATATTTTTTTTGTGTGTGTGTGCATGCAGCTCCTCTGATTTTGAATGTTCCTAAAAAAACACATTGGCAAGTTTTACAAAATGCTTATTACACTCCTAGCTGGGACCTGACAGCTGAATATTTTGTCTTATAAAATTATCTTGGTTTTAAGGTAAAAATTAACCGCATACCTTGATCCAATTAATCAGTTCGAGTCTGAACCACTTTTGCGCACATTCAATCCTTACCTTTTTGGTTTTGGTGGAGTGCAAATGTATCTTACTAAAATGATGCACAAATTGTTATCACAAATGTTCATGAACAGGAAATAAAATACTTTATAGGAATTAAAACTCTTAGCACCTCTAAGTTATTATTACTCAAGTTCATCCTTTAGCTGAAATCCTAACTTCATGATATTTAGCCTCATGGGTAGAAAAGTTTAAATGAGATTGATTTTTCAAATTTTCTTTCAGGCAAGCAAAAAGATGTGGTTCTGATACATAACTAAATCTTGCTACTGTTGGCCTTCCAGAAATGAGAAGCTCTGTAGTCTTAAAACATACACACATTCACACACACAAAAAAAAAATTGCTGTAACGTGATGTAAAAATTTTTGATCTAAGTTGTAACATGAACTTAAGACCCATAAAACTTTGCTCTGAAGGTGAATGAACTGAAATGCTCTTATGGTTTCAAGAATATTAAAATCTACTATAACTCACTAATTCAGAATTTTAGTTGTTAAGTTATCAGCAAAGGTGAGTTTGGTCTTGCACAGTAAAAAAACCCAACAAACTATAGACATCTGAGACACAATTATCTTTACACCTCTGTGTACCTGTATAAAATATTGCCGTGAATGCAAGTGTTTGCTCCAGGTTTCAAAATGTTACATGTCTTAAATGCAGCACTAATTTATTTTTTAATCATAATTCTAGCAATATGGATGCTGTGAGGTTATTTTAAAAATAATTTTGGGAAGCAGGATTAAAATACCAATTCATTCAGTGTAAAATTAGGGACTTCCCCCCCACCACCTTTTTCACATAATTTATCTCTTTCATGGATATTATTGTTTCATAGCTTGTGTGGAGAAAGTATTTTTCAAGAATAGAACTTGTTGATCAAGAATTTGCCAGTAATTTCCTCTTTTTTTCTGCCTGCTCACACAGGAGGTGATTCTTTCAGGGAAGTACTTGGAAGACAGGGTTTTGATTTTTTTATTGCTTGACTCAGTGGGTCTCAATATATGTATGGTAGAGCCTAAATATTTATAAATCGTTAATATAATACCCTGAAGATATGTTCAGTGCACAGTAAAATACTTCTATTTAAACTGTCAGCTTCACAAACTCAGCTTTACCCAGAATCTTTCTTATTTTCTTGTCATGAATAATAATAACTGAAGTGTTATTTAGATAACAGCTCTGCTTCTCATTACTACGTAACAAAAAAATGACTGTAGAAAGCTTGTATTTACCAGTTTTTTATTATTACTGTGTTCAGTTAGAGAAGGTAGCAGCCGAGACTTAGAATATACTCTGTACCTGTGGAGAGTCCTGTTGTCCTCAGTAGGTCACAGCAGAAATCCACTTGTACACAGTATGATGCAGGGACGTGGTCTTACACAGGATTTTTAAAAACTGTGATTACCTTCCTACCAAGTACGGTGAAGGCCTATTCCTGCTCTCAGCAGCATCAAACGGATTAAGGACAGCAACTTAGTATTATATATATGATTCCTTTAAGGAACCAGTGGACAAGTGGAAACTAATTCCTTCTTGATTTTAGCTTGAATTACTTGTGCTTGTGATGGTTTTTATTAGATGTGCTGAGAACACCACTGTGTCCACAGCTCTTCACAGGAATTCATTTTAGTTTTGCCTTTCTTCTTACAAAAAAAAAAAAAATTCAGATCTTTTTTTCTTTCCCTGCTGTCATGCAATAAAGGACTTGACACACACACATGTACACTTGAAGATGTGTAGGTGTATTTTGTATGGATTTGACTTTCAAAATATTATTCTGTTTTTCTGATGGGTAACTGTGGAGAATTCATTGAGTAACTGGGCTCTCTATCTCAGGATACTGCCTGAAATTTTGATGAAAAATTAAATTAACCTCTCTAAGGAATGACACAAATACATGTATTCTGCATCAATATGATGAAAGTGCTGGAGGAGGGTTAGCTGGGGATGTTGTATGTGATGCAGGTAGGCTGAAGCATTAGAATTCTTTCATAAGCCACAGACCCAAAGTACTTGTATTTATTGGGCTCTTTTCAACTTTCTAATTCATAGAAAATCAAGAACCGGAAGTAAGTAAAAAACTATATGTCTAACTTAAAAACACAAGCAAGTTATTAGAAACTGTGGGAATCTGATGCAACACAATTGAGCTGAGGGGACTTAATGAATTAGTGATTAGAGCTTAATCTCTGTAGCTCATTCTTAGCCTGCAATACTCATGATATAAAGCACGGTTACTTAATTCTCCTTCACTGTGGTTTAAGCTAAAACTCTCTTCTTCCTTTGGAGTGAACTGAAAGCCTTTTACCATGACTCAGCTGGTGAGTCTATCAGTTGAGTGCGAGCCTGAACTAGGCCCCAGTTTACTGGGTGCCTTTGTGTTGTGTGTGCTGTCCAAAGGCCCTGATCGGCAGGGGCTGTACATAACAACTTGTATGCATGTGCCTGTGTGCACTTTAATTTGTATCAATGTAAGGTTTTGATTCTGTATCATTGTGAAGTAGTCGTGGTTGAGTTTTTTCTTAAGGAGCTTTCTGAGGAAAGGCACTTTGTCATTTTCCATTTTGTAGTTTGTGTTATATATCATCTTTTGACTGGTTTCTCCTTTGTGGTTCCTGTCTGAAATTTTAGTCCAATTATATACTTTAAGAATCATTTCAAAATGGTTTTCTTTATCCTCTAGAAATTCAATTCTTAGATCCCTCAAGGTCAGTAACACTCTTAACCTATTAACAACCAGCCTCTGACAAGTATGTGGAAATAGTTTGAGCTATTCCAACTTGACAATATACAGGCTGATTTTATTTGGTATTTATTTTTAAAACAGTTATAAGAAGTCTGGAAAAAGTAATACATTAGTAAAAATGGTTCACTGTAATTACACTTTTCTATAATTTTATCGGTGATTATATAAGATAATCTCTGTATGATATTTTATTTATTTGGAAGCCTAAGAAGATGATGTGGTAGATGATTGTTTTCTAACATTTGGAACTGACTCTCCTTAGCCCTGCATTTTGGTTTCACTGCATTATTAAAAGGGACTTGAACTGAAGCATGTTTTTATTTTCTTACCATAGTATACTTCTTTATCTGAAACATCAATTTTTCCTTTTTCCTGTTCTCATTTTAAACTCTTGTTTCCAGAAGAAGAAAGAAAACAGAAGTTTCTTTATCTGTTCCTGAAGATGAATATTTCTTTGTCAGACCTTTTCTCTCTGTAGTGTCCTTGAAACATCATTAAACATTTGAAGCTGGTAGATATGATTTGGAGAAAGAAATTCAGTTGTTTAACTAAAAATCTTCAGTTTTTAAAGTAAAGGAAAAAATCTTTCAAAATCAGGTCTATATTTTCTCTTCCTGTGTAAGGAAATCCTGTATGATTCTGGCATCTGTGGAAGAGGAGGAAGCTGCATAATACTGTTTTTAATAGATTTTGTCAGTACTTTGTCCTACTTCTCACTATTCCCCTTTTAGAAACACAGACCCGGTGTGATTTTTTTTTTTTTTTGAGTAACTGCATGTAGTACGTCCATATTGTTTTTCTGTTTGTTTATGAGTTGTTTTTGTTTTCTCTCCACTTTCATCTCTTCAGGAAGTGGGAATAAAGATCTAGTTCTGTCCTATATTTTCCATTTGATGAATCTGCTGTGCACCTTCCTGTGGTAGTCTGATCTTCTAAGGAACAGCAGCTGCATTTTTGCAGCATTTTATCTCTGCACAGCCTACCAGAACACTGTCATTTCACATATCCAGCAGTCCCCACACAGAGCTGATTTCTTGGAGTGACAGGAGAAAGTCTAATAGCAAGTCTGCCTATGGCAAACGAGAGGTAGATACATGGGGACAGAGGTGGTGCCAACTCATCCCCTTGTTCTGCACGACTGATATTTATACACTGCCTTGTATGCCATGTTTTCTGATAGGTCCCCCCGCCTGAAGTTTCAACATAGCCTCAAAGTCTGAGGGAGTGGTTGCTTAGTATTGAAGAAATTGCTAGTCATAAAAAAAAAAGCCAAAAAAACCAAAAAAACATTTGTATATGGGAAGTGCATATTCACACTGAATGGCCATTTATCCAGCACAGCCCCATAAACAAGCCTGGGGGAACTACTGTGGTTTTCACCAAAATAAGTAAAACAAAACAAAACATGCTTGATGGATGATAGTGCAGTTTTGTGCTATATTAGGTTTTCTAATTTTTTATATAATTAACTGCCATGCTGCAATTTTCCTCTGTAATTGGCATACTTAACTGTATGACATTTGCTTGCTGAATCCCTACTGTTTCTATACTTGAAGCTTGTACAGTCTAGACTCTTTTTGCTACTGCTTTGCTGTTGTCATTTATTCTTTGTTCAGCTGATGAAAATAGGAGCTCTGTGCTTAGAGTGAGCATTTTCCCTTTGTTACCTGTTTAGCAGGACTTTAGGTGTAGCAGGTCTTTTGCTAATACCTGTAATAGTCTTCACACAGACCTGCATAACACTGCTTTATGCCACATGTTGGTCTTTTTTACATAAATTACTATGTCAGTAGTCAAGAAAGTATTTCTTAATTATAAACTTGGAAGCACAGGGAGTCTGAAATTTCATTAAGTTCCTAATACAGCTTGGCCCTTTTCCTCTCTCCATCATATTTTCACCATCTGTGGGGTTCTGGGAATTCTATGATGCTGCTTTGCTAGGGAGAGTTGTAAGATAGCACAAATCAGTTCACTGAGATCTTGGATGATGTAAGACCAGAATCTCTTTCTGTCAATAAATGTGTAAAATGAAATGCTAGACAAAATACCAAGACTGACTATAAGATGTATGCGTTGTGTGAAGGGAGTCTTTGTTGTATAGAGGAATTCAGTGATTAACATGAAACCCTGAACTTTCAAATTCAAAATCGTATGGTTGACAAACTTCCCAGAGTTATTTTGGGAATCCCTGTCTTAAAGTTCAACATATTCCAGTAAGTACTATATAATTAACACTCTACATTTGCAAAGCTGGTGTTAGTGTAGACTGTTTTTTAATGGCAGATTTTCTTACTTAATTTCTACAAGAAAGTGTTGATGTGGTAGTAGACTGAGCATGAAAAACTCACCCATAGATACGTCATGAAAGAACAGTAGTGAACAGTAGTTAGTTATTCATTTAGTACTTGATCTCAAAAGGTGTTATTTTTTTAGATGAGTGGAGTGTCTGGCAGATACACCTAATCCAATCAATCTACAGCATAGTATAAACTGAGTAAACAGTCACCAGACATTTAATGAAACTTTATAAGGAAACAACTTGCTTTTTCTTTCTTTCTTTTGTGTGTGTGGTGTTGGTTTTGGTGATGTTGTCATTATTATTATTATTAATTACTATTATTATTATTTTATTTTTATGATTCACATTTTCATGAAACTCTTCTGTTCACCATTCCAGTTAGTGAAATTGTTGGAATGGTGTTAAAGAAACTCCTTACCCATTCTGTTTAAATTCACTACACCATTACATTACCTTCTAATATTCACATCAGTATTATTTTTATCAAAATATGCCATTCTGTCTATGGGTTGGGGTGCAGTGCTACATTTTGATATAATGTCTGAATACCAATTAAGGGACACCTAATGTTTTAATTCTGAAATTATTTCTACTGATATTGTCAGAAATGCAGTTTTTTACTTTCTGATCTGTCTGCTTGGAATATTATTGCTTGAAAACAGTCATCAACAGCCCAAGATTGTCCCTTAATTCACTTTTTAAAACTACGTATTTAGAGTCTTAGGTAACAGCTTAAATTCAGACAATATTTGTAACAGTGAGTAGGTAATCAAGAGTCATTATCAGTAGAAACAGGTCAAAAAGTTGCATGCATTTGGTTATGAGTAAAAGCCTACTGACAGGATATCTGGGGATAGATGGAAGAGAAAAAATTAAAAGATAAGGGAAAACGGAAGTAAAAAGACAGAACTAGGCTAAAGGATGGTGTTTGTGAATGGAAGCAAAGTAGCTGAAAAGATGTTGTAAGCCTTCACTTATTTTCAGCACTAATACCCTAGAACATTATAGCATTTGCTCGTGTACATAACAAAATGATTTGTGTTTCTTCTTCTGCAAACATAGCATCCTAGTGAACAGTTTAGTATCTCAGTAGAATTGTCCACATTAATATTTTAGCTGACTGATATGGCTCAATAAACTGTCAGTGAGAAATGCAGATTTCATTAAAATGAGCAGGTGAAACATTGCAAACTCATTTTATTTTACTGCTGACAGAAGTATTATTTTTAGCTTGGGGCAGTTGTCTTGGGTATGGGAAGGGGGAATGCCCTAATAGATACTTTCTGGCTGTTCTAATGTATTATGCTTTTGTTTTTTAATCATAGGTTTCTGTGCTTGAGAGGCAGATATTTGACTTCCTTGGTTATCAGTGGGCACCCATCCTGGCAAATTTTGTACACATTATTATAGTCATACTTGGCTTATTTGGAACCATCCAGTATAGACCTCGTTACGTAACAGGAGTGAGTATTTAATTTATTTACTTATATTGATGCACATGGTAAAAAAAAAAGTGTTCTAAACTCTATTGCTTAAAGTCAAATAGAAATCTTATCTTGGTTTAACTTTCTTCTTCTGTAATACTTTGCATTTACTTATTATGCTTTTGAGACACTGGTAGCTGTCTTTTTTGAAAGAAGTGGTAACAACCTACAAAAGTTGAAAGTCAGTGTGGTCACAAACTACATGACAATAGGAATTTTCAAGAAGTGAAATCAGTTTGAAAATTATGGCGTCCTCAGAATTACAGGGATGTAGAGCTAGAATAAATGCTAGCCATAACTTTCCTGGATACACTGGACCTCCCCAGCAGATCCATGATTTATTATAGTTACTCATTATTGTTATTAAGTGTCGTGGCTGCAGTGCCTATCTATATCCCTCCTAGAAATTGTAGTCCAGGTAGAAAATGAAGTGTGAGAATATGATCAGAAATACGTTTGATGGTTACAGACTGAGGGCTCCAGAATAAAAGGAAGGATTTGGACCTTTATGTTTTTAATCCACTTCTTTTCCTTAAACACCAGTGTTACTGTACTCTCTGGTACAATACAGTATTAATTAAATAATAATTTCATACTCTGGGTTGGGTTTTTTGGGGTTCTTTTTTGGTTTTTTTTTTCTCATTTGTAAGTCTGTAAAGACAGAATAACAAACCTGAAAGCCGTCATTCAGAACACTTTTTGTTAGAAATAGATTTGCATAACTATATCGAAATTGACTGCTAATTCAGTTAAAGCTTGTATACTTTTCAGAGACTGACAGCAGTCAAAAAGATTTGCCTGTACATATTTTCACATCAGATGAAAATACCTCCACTGAATATGTACCCACTTCTGCAAAGTCCATTTCCTCTTATACCATTCCCTCATTTACCAGTAATCACTCGGGAGACAGGAAGATTTTGCTTGTGCCCCTGTGCTACCATCCATATTGCAGTAGAGTGAAGCTAACAGTAGTACGTTAACATTTGTGTCTGTGTTTCTATCTCTGTGATTTCCTATATGCAGAAAATGTGTGTCCACAAGTATAATGTGTTTATGCATGCACACAATTTAATATATTCCAAAACATGTATTGTCAACATAGAAAAATATATTGCAAGCCTTCAATATTTAGTCACAAATCTGGGAATTGTGAATGTGAACTGGACTATTCTTCTTACATTTCTAGTGCTTTGACCAGTACAAAAGGCTTGAAAATAGATTACAAAAAAAAAAAGAAAAAAAATCAAGCAAGTGGCAGTTAAAAAGAGCAAAAAGCTCCATCTCAAGACTATTCCAAGGCTTAAAAAATGAGCATGAACATAAAATACTTAGCTGAGATAAACAAAAGCAAGATTTAGATGGCCATTTCAACAGGAGTACAGAAAATTACCTGCTACAATGATGAGTGCATTCTGAATGGGGAGGAATACCAGCCTTATACATAGGTACCATTCACATAGATTTCTGGATTATACTGTTTGTACCACACCATCCTACTAATTTTCACACATATCTTTTCTTAGAGCTCCCCCTCACCCTCATTGTGTAGCCCATCTGCATTTGTGAATTTACCTGCCTGCATCCTCTCATGGAATTGGATGGAACTGGTCTAACAGCAAATTGTTTGTCTTGCTTAGATTTCATAATAGACACCTGA
Organism: Pterocles orientalis; assembly: GCA_011057875.1. NCBI lineage: Eukaryota > Metazoa > Chordata > Aves > Pterocliformes > Pteroclidae > Pterocles > Pterocles orientalis. The sequence goes on from WKFP01015039.1 coordinate 776,109, forward strand.
ATCCACCATTTATCACAGACTGCTTAGGTAATGAAACAATTTAACTTTTATCCTCCATTTAGTTGGATCAACACCGGAGTGCTGTGATTTTTTCATTTCTACTGCTGCTCTCTTTGGAGAGTGTCTGAAGTCAGGATAGGGGAAATGGTACCGGTCACTGGAGGGAGAGAGAAGGGAATTGCATCCTTTTCTTCAGTTCTGCTGGGCCCAAAATAGGCACCTTGTTGAAGCCAGGCAAAACTCAGTGATGTCATCTGACATCAGGAGTAAAGTTATGAGTTCACAGGCAAGAAGAAAGACAACAGCCTATAAGCCTGCAAAGGTGTAGCTATGAGGTTTTCAAGTGAGTAGATGTAAATACTCAGACTTCAATAGATTCTGCAAGAGTCAATCTGTCTTGGGTGGACCCTATAGGAGCCTTAATCCACAGTCACATTAGTAGCTCAAGTATAGCTTGCTTCAACAAGACTACAATAAATTTCCTTTTTACTGTGCACGCTTCATAAAGGGTATCACAAAAATGTTTTCCAGAGGTTGTGAATCATTGGTTAAAAAGAGTAACGAGGTTTTAAGGTGAGATTTAAAGAAGTGATTCAGTGGCTTAGGGAGAAGAGGAAATAAGTTTTAGACAGATGGGACACCACGAGTGAAAGTGTGTCCTTGAACTCACAGGAGTCACAGGGAAGTTTAGAAGTGGATTAGGGGAATAGGTGACTGTGTGGTTTCAGGCCCTGGAAAATAGTTCAAATTACATGGGGTGCATGAGTTGTGGTGGACGAAGAGAACAGGAAATTGAAGCTTAATATCATCAGAGGGGTTAATCTTAATATGGGTTCAGCAAGAACACATCTATTTTTGCTTGTAAACCTAAACCATTAACCAATAAATGAGTAATTGATGCAGCAGGTGAAACATTTGTTAAGAGGGTAGGAATAAGTGTCTTTTCAAAGGTGTCCTTTAAAAAGATAATAATTAAGCCTTTTTCTAAAAAACCACTAATGATAAAAGGACTACTTAACTATACTGAAAGAGAGAATAAGGATTTCAGTAGGAACAAAGGTTAGCCAGCATAATGACTGAGATGGGAATGTGTTTTTTAGCACTGCTATCATCAGATCCATCAATGCAAGGTAATACCAATACAAATTATTAAGGATTCTGGAAAGAAGCAATGTTCTTCACCTGGGTAGGCCTCTGCCTGAAGGCTCACTTTCTCCCCATTCCTTCTATAAAGGGAGCTGTCTGATATGCTCAGTGCATATTTCTTGCTCTGCTATTATTAGTTGCCTAACCAATCTAGTGACCTTCTCCAATGGAGTAAATGCATCAGTAGACAAGGGAATAGCTATGGATGTAATCTATCTAGACTTCTGTAAGGCCTTTGATATGGACCCCACAATTTTCTACCTGGTAAATTGGAGAGATATGGGTTTGATAGATGGACTGTTAGATGAATAAGGAAGTGGCTGGATGGCCACATCCTAAGAGTTACACTCAGTGACACAGTGTCCAAGTAGAAGCCAGTAAAAAGTGATGTCCCTCAAGATTCCATACTGGGAACCAACAGTTTTTAGTATCATCATCATCATAAACATGGACAGTGGGACTGAGTGCACCCTCAGCAGGTTTGCTGACAACACCAGGCTGAGTGGTGCGGTTGACAAGCTTGAGGGACAGGATGTCATCTAGAGGGATCTTCACAGCCTTGATGAGTGGGCCCATGTGAACCTCATGAAGTTCAATAAAGCCAAGTACAAGGTTCTGCATCTGGGTTGGGGCAACCCCAAGTATTAATACAGGCTGGGGAATGAGTTGATTGAGGGCTGCCCTGCAGAGGAGGACTTGGGGTAACTGGTGAACAAAAAATTGGACATGAGCTGGCAGTGTGCAGCCAATTGTATCCTGGGCCGCATAAAAAGAAGTAACCAGCAGGTCCAGGGAGGTGATTCTCCCCCAATACTCAACCTTTCTGAGACCCCTCCTGGAGTACTGTGTCCAGGTCTGGGGTCCACAGTACCAGAAAGACATGGATCTGTTAGAGCAGGTCCAGAGGAGGGCCACGAAACTGATCAGAGGAATGGAGCAGTTCTCCTATGAAGACAGGCTGAGAGAGTTGGAGTTGCTCAGAGAAGGCTCTGGGGAGACCTTTTTCTAGCCTTTCGATATATAAAGGGGACTTATAAGAAAGATGGAGAAAGCCTTTTTACCAGGGCCTGTAGTGACAGGACAAGAGGCAATAGGTTTAAACTGAAAGAAGGTAGGTTTAAATTAAACATAAGAAAGAAAATTTTCGCAATGCTGATGGCAAGACACTGGAACAGGTTGCTGCCCAGGGAAGTTGTGGATGCCCCATTTTTGGAAGGATTCAAAGTCAGGTTGGATGGGGCTTTGACCAACCTGATCTAGTGGAAGGTGCCCTTGCCCATATCAGGGGGTTTGGGCTATATGATCTTTAAAGGTACTTTCCAAACAAACCGTTCTGTGATCCTATGATTCTATGAAAGGAAAAGAATAAGGAAATGCCACTGAATAAACTGATGTTTTCTGGTTCCTGTGTTGTGGAAAACCTTGTCAATCTCATTCTGCTGTTCTCTTAATGTTTCTAGAAAGTATTCTCAGACTATACAAGGAGGACAAAAAGCCCCATTTGTACTGAATGTAATTCTCTTCTCCAAAGAGAGGAATCCACCTGACAGGTGAAGCCCACCTTATGGTTCTCCAGTGCTACAGGGGTAGCACTGTAAAATTAAATACTTTGTTTCTTCACAGCCATGGGAAGAAGATAAAGGTATATCTAGTAGAACTTGACAATGATATAAACAGATAGAGAAAAACTTTGAAGAGAATTATGATATACAAAATTTGAGGAAAACCATGTCCAAGAGGTAAATTCCACTGTAATTTCCACTGCTTATCTATACCCTCTAGACCTGTTATATTTACTTCTTGTAGAATTAGTTCCAACAAAAAAAGGAAATTTTTGTGCAATTCAGCAGGTTTTATTGAGAAGTCTTCTAACCAAAGCAAGAGTGATAACAATGTGAAAAAGCATTTGCACTGAAGACTAAATTCTCCTGCCTTGAGCATAAAGTGAAGATCCACTACCAATAAGACAGAAAACTTTTAATCCAGAAGAAATGACTTTTTTTCAAACCTGTGATAGCAGGAGATTGTAGAAATTTTTTTTCCTGTAATGACCTCTTCATTGCACAGTTCACATAGACTTTGGTTGTGTGTGAAGTGAAATTATGCAGTGGACAACACTGCTACTAACATTTTCTAAGGGATTAATTTATTCTGTTCTAGTATGCCCTTCTCTTAGACATAGTACTAACATCCCCTAATAATAGCGAACATAATAGAGACTCATACAGACCACAGTATACTAGCAGAAAAGAACAAGGATCTCAGTTTGACACAAAGCAAATTTGCAACCTTTAAGAGCAAAAAGAATCTTGTACAGGATAATACCTAGTCCCATTAAGTCTGAGAGAAGAGGATAGATTATTACTGGTACATTAGTTAACACGTAATTGTTGATATATATTAAAAAAGAGAAAGAGCAATTACCTTATGTCTGAGCTTCTTGCAGCGTCATCAGTCTGCCAAACCATTAGGCCCCAGAGAGTATAACTGAGTTAATATAGGTCTGTTTAAAGACTAGACATTGTCAATGGCTTCAAAACCCCTAGTGAGATCTACTTAACGCCTTGTATGACAAGTATCCCTGAGTCTACCAGGTCAGTTTGGGGGGTATTTCAATTGTATATTGCAATTTAGTACCTTCCATGTTTTAAAATGTTTAAAGTAGTACATGAAAGTATGCAGCAGTTCAGCTATCATATGCACATAACAGAATACTATCAAACAAAATAAATCATGCCATAGAAAACTGTAAAGTGAAGAACAATAGGGAATCTGCAATTCTAGAGCCATGCTCCTTGAGCTACTTTTTAAATTTTAAAGTCAGGCTGTGTATAGTTTATGACTTGGCCAGAATTTTTGGTGAGAAAACATTTCAGGAGACCATTTTGATAAATCTTGTAAGAGAACCTGTTTTCAAGGTTTTTTTTCTTAATGAAACAGTTAGTAATAGTAAAATAAAAGGATTTTTATACTGAACATTTTTTAATAACTGAGTTCTGGTATTAATTTACCTCACTGACCTAAAACAATTTATTTTCCAGATACTTGTTTTATTTAAAATAAAAAAATGCATGTACTCAACTCACTACAGGAATCATTAAAGATGTATTTTGCCTCTGCTATCTTTATATCTGTTGGGAAAATATATACGTATAAACTCATTTAATAAAGAGAAGGATGAAATTAAATGAAATTAAATGAAACAAAATGAAGTTAAATGGAACAGTCATTGTACATCCTGGTCAGCCTGCAAAAAACAAAGCTCTTAAGTCTGTAAAGTCAGACTCCTACCTGAGTCTATAAAGGGATTTCTCAGGAAGTATTTTTGTTTCCATTCTGAGACACATCATTCAGTGCTTCACCTTAATTATGTTTATGTGGTGGTGTATTGTGTTGCAACTAAAATGTAGGCATTTATTTGTAGGAGGAGGTGCATAGTCACACAAAATACTTCAATGCTCTACACACACCCTTCCTGAGCAAATGATAATTTGGGGACATAAGCAATAATCTTCTGCATAATAATTTTGAGCTAATGCCCAATAATACTATAAGTACAATTGCGTAAATAAAGGCCTTGAACATTTTAGTAGCAGCTTTGTCTGTTGGCTGTCACAGGAGACTGTGAATCAGGATACTGATTCTGTTTCAAAATGTGCCATTGGCAAGATGTTTTGTTTGCTAACATGTCATTTAAGAACACGTAATGATATTCCTCAGTTCTTTTCCTGATTCAGTAGTTTGCCATGGATAATAATGAATGTGAATGTTTATTTTGTAGTTTGCATCTATGAACTTCCATTGTATTCAGTTGAATATGATATTGCTAATTCTCAACATAGATTTCTGTAATTTTAGTTGTAAATTAAGGAACAAAATTGTTGGCTGTATAAATAAATAGATATTATATCTACCTATATTTCAGAGAAAACCACCCTCTTAAACTTGCATTTCTGGCATAAGTGTGTTTGAATAAACAGAATTCCTTTTCTGCATATGTCACTAATACCAGCAACAGAATTATTTATTTATATTTTTTTAGGATATTCTGTCACTATACTTCCTAAAATCTTGCTGAATGTGAACCAGAAAGCAAGCTGAACAATGCTGAAGTAAATCCACTTAAAACTGGAAATGGTACTTGAGGGAACCTTTTTCGTTATCCATGCTGTTCTCAGTGTAAAATTTCCAGGATTTATTGGTTTCAGGTTGAAAATATCATGATGCAAGTTGATTGGTATTTTGTTACACGCCAAATCAAAACCAGGAAGTGTGTGACCGCAGAGATTGTATTTCCACCTTAGTAGAAAAATCTGTATAAGTGAAAACTTAAGTAGTGCCTAAAAAGTTAGAGGTAATCCAAATGTATATATACCAACTGGAAAAGTTAAAACAGAACAAAAAAGAGACGTGTCTCAATGACAAGCAGTAAAAGAGAGTGTTGATAGAATAGTCATTTCCCCAAATAGTAGAATTCCAGAAATTAAGCACTATATAATTGAGTGTGTGCCTTAAACAAGGGACAGAATAGCTGTTTTATTTGGGAATTGCACGTGTATAAAGAAGTTCTTACACTTGGGAAAGAAATAAGTGGAGATTCACATCCAGTAGTTTCAAGTCACAGTAATATAGGTATGCTACCATTACATTTTCAGTCAGAAAGATCAAAAAGATTCCGAAAATACAAACTACACAAGATCAAGGAGATGATAGCATCCCATAAAGTGGTCATTATGGAAAGCTCTGTCTGCGCCAAAATAGAACAAATGCTCAATCAGGCCAAACATCAAGAAAATGCTTACTCATTTTACTCTTGGGGTTGTTGATTAAAAATTAGTCACGTAGAAAATTTGCCTTCCGTTGAAAGTAGATCAAATGAGTTTATTAAAAAATAGTTGTATCTGAGTCATTGAGTAATAGTGACTACAATATTAGAGGTCAGTTTGCCTCAGGAAATATCAAGAAGCAAACATCCTTCTCTTGATGAAAAATGGAGAATAAAATCTTAATCGTAGTTTAGGAGCTCCAGAGTCTCCCAAATTAAAAAGGACACGAAGCAAATGAGAAACAGCACACTCATATGGCTACTTAGTAGAGATGCTTAACTAAAATAAGCATCTCTGAGAGCTGGTATCTGATGAAGTTAAAGAAAATTACTCAAATTATAATACAGGATTGATTTGTATATAAGTAAAAAAAAAAAGCTTTGAAAAGCAAAGTACATGGCCAAGAGTTTGAGGACAAACAAAAAAGTACAGAATAGAAATAGAAAACTCAAAAGAGCACAAGTAAACTGTCAAAATAAGAACTGCCGAACCATTTTTTGGACACTCCGGTTGAGCTCCAATCATGAATTAAGACTTGTGGTGCTGGAGGATCCACCTCGACCCTGACTTATCCCCAAGTTTCGTTCATGTTTTAATTTTCGTTATGCCAGATAAATTGATGCTAAATGAAGCACTGGTATTTTATGGTATAGTAATTACTGCATGGGGGCACTTCCGTGAAATGTGTTCCATGCTATGAATAGCATGTAGATGTGGTCTATCTCGATTTCAGAAAAGCATTTGACACCGTCTCCCACAGTATCCTTGCGGCTAAACTGAGGAAGTGTGATCTGGATGATCGGGTAGTGAGATGGATTGTGAACTGGCTGGAGAAAAGAAGCCAGAGAGTTGTGGTGAATGGGATGGAGTCTAGTTGGAGGCCTGTATCTAGTGGAGTCCCCCAGGGTTCGG